>JASCZI010030289.1:3818-19188 GCA_036250425.1 Stylosanthes scabra
ACAAGGGCTGGACTGGATAAGTATTGGTTCCCTGTGTCAAAGATGCCAAAAAAGGGTGATGATTGGCCTACTATAACAGAGATGATACAAGCGAATCAGCGGCTTATTGTTTTCACTTCTGATGCATCAAAGGAAGCTGAAGAAGGAATAGCTTATCAGTGGAAGCACATGGTCGAAAATGAGTGTAAGAACAGAGTCATTTTAACATGTATATCTTTCCTTTATAGATTGTAATGGCAAACTCATAATTTGGTTACTTTCAGCTGGAGATCCTGGTATTCGAAAGGGTTCTTGCCCACATAGAAAAGAATCAAAAGCATTAAATTCTAGAAGTTCATCACTTTTCTTGATGAATTACTTTCCGACGTATCCAGTTCAAGCTGACTCGTGCAAAGAGCATTCAGCTCCACTAGCGGAGATGGTTAATACATGTTACAAAGCTGCAGGGAATGTGCTACCCAACTTCATTGCTATTAATTTTTACATGGTATTATTTATTGTGCAGGGTTGTAAATTGGAACTTATTCATTTGTTTACTGCCCATACCTTGCAAATAAACTTTAGCATTCAAACTGAAATTTCCTGCAGAGAAGTGATGGAGGCGGTGTCTTTGATATTACTGATAGAATGAATGGCCAAAAATTGTGTGGGTGTAATACAATCACTGCATGCCAGGTTTGTCTTCATTTCTTGCCAAAAAGGTTATGTATTGTCTTTGAATCATTCTGTGATGATTTCTTACTAGTTTTAATCATCTATTCATAGATAAGTGACAGGAGCTGTAATTGGTTATGATTTCATACCAATTACAAAGTTTCGGAAATTTATTTAATTTTCATTTTCAATGATCATCTATGTGAAATGCTTGTTTACATGAGCAGAATATGGGTTTTCGACATGTTACTCATAGAACAGTCTTTATGAATAGAGAATCAGCCAATTGGTCACTTAGTCGTCACAATAAAATTTTCCATTTATTTTTCCTTTTTGTGATGGACAATCTTTGTTTATGCTCTCCATTATAGTTTCCCCTTTCCTGTGTTTCCCCTATGCCCCATTAGTGAAGAAAACATAACCAACTCGAATCCAGAAGGGTCACTTGAGAGAATCTCTTGTTCATTACGATAGGTAGAGCTCCTCTGGTGCAACCTTAAGCTCATGATGCTGAAGCTCATGTCTTAGGTAGTTAATAACGACACCCTTGATGGGTCTATACTTGGCTTAAGGTATGTTTCATGGTATGCGAAGCTATTCCCTAGACCAGATATTTGCATTCAATGATGGTTAGAGTGATTGATAGGCTAAACTTCTAGGAAACACCTTGGAAAAGATATGAAGGCATATTATGTGGCCTATTACATGGAACCTACCAAGTAAAATGTTTCACTACATTTTTGCATTTCTTGAGAATAAAATAACTTGAGGGATAAATTGATGTTAACTTGATGTGATGTTCCAATACATCTAATCACTTAGAAGAAGGGGAAATCTGAGGAAGCACATATATGACACTGATACGGTGATAAAGTATTTTTATGAAATTACAGGATACAACACATTTGGGATATGTCATATAATATCCATTCAACTGAACATCTAAGAAGCATGGGAGAGAGAATAAAAAATAGATTACATCCAGATAGAATCAGAAAGTAAAATATTCAACTTTTTCTGCAATTCTATTTTTGCAAAGTAGCACTTCTTCAATGTTATTCAATGATGCCATCGTCCACCAAGATCAGCGACTCAGTGTTCAGAATTCAAGGACAGGCTTATAAAGATTTGATCTAGGTCTAACATTAGATTTTTCATATTTTAAAGGATAAAAGATTTGTAGAAAGATGGGCTTTTGGTTCCAGCCCATGACAGTGAATGGAAGATTAGATGCCTGGTTCTGGTTGGACCTGTGTCTGGGAAGACGTGAGTTTTGATTTAATTCTCAGATCCTTTGCCTGTACTATTCACAGTGAGTAAAGGGAGGTGACAGTTTTCCATTGTCCAAAATTCTTCAAAATATTTTTATCTAACACTATTTGAGATTTATACTCACTGTGATCAAGCAAGTAATATTTACATTTTCTCTCAATTTTCCTGAGTTTGTTGGCTGTCTTCTCAATCACTTGTTCTGATATGCATGCATTCCAATATTGTAATTTATATGAAATCATGCAGTATACATATTTAGCCAAAGACAAACGAATATTCCTATGGTCATTATGTGACACACTTCATCATCTATTTTTTCCTATCATAATTTGTGGTAGAATCCTTGATTCTTGACCAATCTTTAGCAAAGACAACTTGTTTGCCTGATGTAATTTTAGATTTAGCTGTTTGAAAAAAGAAAATCTATTTTCCCCCACAAAAATAATCTGCTACAAAACTTAAAACATTCTCACTTAATTACTGCAATTCTGCAGGCTGGAGCACCCTTTGGAACTTGCAAGAATATTTCCGAACCTAGTGCGAATCCGGGGAGCAATCCTGCTGGAAGCTTTTCTGGATCTGTTCAGTTCTCTGAATCAGCTTCATCAATCCATTCACCCAATTTGTTACTTCTCATTTCACTTGCTTGTTACACACTTATTACAACTATGATGAAATAGTATTATCATATGTGATATTGAAGTTAATCATTCAAGAGGAACTCTAGTAATATATTAGCAATCTATACTGTTGTTGTAATGCCTCGAGGTGAAAAATCTCATGGAACTGTTGTTAGGTTAGAAAATTAGACAAAAGAAATTTTGTTACTGCTGAGGCCTTACACAAGGATATCTAAAGTCCTGTGAGGTAGATATGGTCAAGAGGGAGCAAGAATTTATCTGTAGCTGTAAGCAGTTAAGATATATTGTATTGTTAGCAGTAAAACTCAAATTCTATATACTTATTCTCCTCCATTAGGTGGTTGTGGAAATTAGTTTGATTTAGATTCCATATCAAATCCAATGGTGAAGAGGCTGTTGGATCGATGTAATATTAGAAGTGAATATTGTATAACGCAAATGAACTGCATTGTGGAGTTTGGTGGCAGAGTTGCTTATGTTGCATAACAAAACCAAACCAATTTGACTCTTATTTAATAGCATTCCAAATAGAATAATATTTCTAATTCTTGAATGCATTTCTTACTGTTGACAAATTTTCTATGATTTTTTTCAATAGAGAAAATCAGCAACAATTCAGCAGCTTTCATAATAATATTCATGAGGGTAAAATATATTTTTTTCCTGTAACAAAAAAAATAATAATCATAATATAAACCTTTTTAATTTTCCCTCCATAAATTTTCACACAAACAATTTTTTTTTTGGTTTCCCAAGGTATCCCCTAACCCGACAGGTCGAGAACGCGGATCTGCGCTCTATTTAAGAGTCTGTCGCTGGTCACCGGATTGCTGTATACACAAGGCAGAATTCGAACATCCGACACTTGCTTAAGCGAACTAATGAGCTAGCCAATAAGCCAACTCAAGTTGTTTACACATAAACAATTTAAATTAACTCAACTCAACTCAAATTATTTCTGTAATTTCATCAATTTGTGTTCCAAATACTGAAATAATCCCTTACCAAGTTAGCATAAGCAAAAATCAGCAAAATAAATAAAACTCCAAATGAAGATGCAAGAAAATAAAACGGTAGTGATCATATGATTCGGCGGCACAGGGTAATGCCATCACCAACAGGGAGTTGACAAATCTCAATCCTTGAATCATGCGCGAGGTGCTTGTTGAGCTCTATGAAACAACTGCGAAAACTCCTACATAATCCATCATTGGTGCATCCGGTGGGCCCACCACAGAACCACTCCATAGAGTGTTATCGTAGCCAATCAATCCCCCAACTTTCACAAGCTCAATCACCCTCTTATGGTAGTTCAAGTAGTTGTTCTTATCCGCATCCACGAACACAAATCAAATGCCCCCTTGTTATTTTCCTAAATAAATTATAGCTTCAATTAGTAAAAAAATATGTATGAATTGATGCAGCAACAGAGAGAAGAGAAAACTGAAATTTTAATGCGAAATTACGGTGAATCAGACACAAGTAACAATTGAATAGTGACTCTAGAATTAGAGGTTGTCCAATCCAACGAAAAAAAGACACAAGTAACAATTGTTATGTTAGCTTATATGTACTAGCTTGTACAACAAGCTAACTAGTCAAAGCAATATCTAATTTAACCAAAACCACTTCTTTCAAAGGAAAAAAAAATTTAAGTAGACAGTAAAAGACACATAAATGATTATATCTCAAAATAATTTTAAGAGTTTGCTAATTTTTTTTTGTAGTTCTAATCGTCATCATAAAAACATTTATACCATGTTATGAAATATAAAATCACTTACTTTAAAAGTTTAAATTGATATAAAGAGATATGTCAATAATTATATATTTAAGCATATCTAGTGTATGTGTACTCTAACTAATTCTGTTTAATTTACAAATAACACAGAGTTAGTCAACAATTTTATAAATATATAACTGTATGCAAAGTGGTGAATATGCACATCTATTAACAATTCGTCAAGAAGAGGAAGAACAGGTCCTTCTCTGAAATCAATTTTGTGAGCTACTCCAGCTAATCAATTCTGTTTTAGGAATTAATAATTTTTTTAATTTTATTTAAAATAAAAAAGCCCCAAAGCACGTTAGACTATATATATAATTAAAAAACGTGCCTACAACACTGTGAATAATCGCTCCACTTTATTTGATCTTCTCGGTAGCTTGTAAATAATATAAGTCGCTTGCAATTTTCCCCTTGGAGCTTTAATATTTTGACAATAGTTGCCTATTAGTATTCAGGATAAGCTGCTAAATATGCTAAATAGTATTCTATATAGTATAATATTATCATTAATAATATAATTTACCTCGAAAACACAATCATTTACAATATTAATGAAAACTAGTAAATGGTCTTAACATGTTAATATTATATATATTGTTATTTGAATAAGAAACTCCAAAAAACTAGATGTCATATGTCTAAAAATCTAATTAAAGATGCCACTTCTCAATTACTATAGTTGCAATAACCATTAATTTACATACATTTATACACTTTTAGATAACTTTTCCATTTCCAATAAATGCAGTTGATGCTTATTCAACATGCAAGAAAGCCATTTCCTTTGCCATCCTTTCAATTTACCTTTCCCTTACATTTATTCTCCATTTATTTGATGTACTTATGAGTTTGTAATTCTTATTCATTATAATTATTCATTGTCAATTGAATTTATATGTAGCTCATCATTTTCCTTAATTACTATAATCTTTTCTATGCTTCATCTCATCTTCCCGTTCCTTTTTCCCTATTTAATAGCTCTTTTTCCTAACACTACTCTTAATATCCTTCATGAGTGATAATTTTCTAAGTATCAATAATTTCTTCTTGTAAAGGTCTTCAAACATTTATACTGTTTCATACCATTTCTCTTCTTGCTCTGATCTTCTCTTATATTTGTGGGCAAATGTGAAACTCTACACCAATTTTAAGCCAATAGTATTTCTAGATTTGATGGTGATAAGTATACTGACCATAGGTCTCTGGAAAAGAAGTATTAGGCCAACTCATTTATATTTTTAGAATTCGAACCGCTTATTATGTTTCGAATAGATTGGTCATGCCAAATAATAAATTGTATAATATAATAATCTTATTGATCTCATACCATTGTTGTTAGTTACAACTACCCCTTTCTTCACGTTTGGGTTAAATTCGCCAAAATAGTCATAATTTTGATTTCAAAATATTTCACCATTTTGGTTATTATGCACTAAAAAGTTATTAGTGTAATGATTGATTTATTGTGTATTCTGTAATCGAATTGTACATCGAATTATACTTTTAGATTTATATGTAACTTATTTGTAACTGTGAAATTATATTTCCATATGACAATATTGTATTTATTATTTTATTAATTAATAAATTTAGGTTTATAAATTTATCTTTTTAATTAGTAAATGAAAAAATATTTCTAAAGGTCATCATGATCATTATGTTGGGATCTCAAATCAATTCATTGACCTCTTTTATTAAAATGAGGTTTCTAGAATTTAAGGTAGAGAATTTGATAGCAGATCCTAGTTAGACATTTGATGGGATTAATTAACAATGAAAAATTTATTCAATGTTTTTAAATATGCAACGTATAAAAGTGTACTTTTAAATTATATTATTATTTAAATTCTTATTTTTGTATTGTAATTTGTTACTGAAAAAATTTTAAAGACTAGTCAATAAATAAATAAATATATATATAGGCTGATTTTATGATGGCTTCGTGAATAGTAATTATGGGTGGCTTCAAGTTGACCTACAAATAAGATGTGGACACCTGACACAAAAGAAAGACTAGTTAAAATTTGCAGTTGTATTTTATTTGTAGTTATGATTATGACTAGTTGAGTCATGGTAAAAAGTCTTTAAACCACAATGGCAATGTTAGTAACATGAGTCTTTTAAAAAAATTGTTAGTAACATGAGAAAAATTAAACTAAAGGGCATAAGAGTAATTATAATCGGACACATCTAGTAATATTCCATTAGGAACTTGGAATATTTGATGTTCTATTGAAAAAATATTTAATTAATAAAGTGTTTATTTATTTGTTGTGCATAAAAATACGTGTTAGACCTAAAATAAAGTGAAAATTACCTTTATGCAATTGATTTTTATTTTCTAAACAAACAAACGATTTATTGTTGTAGTATTATTTAATTTCTTTTATACTTTTTTATAGAAATAATACTTCTTAATTATTATTATTACTGTTTTATAAATTATTTCATGTTATTGATTTATAATTTTTTGTCTAACTTATAATTTTTAAAATATCATTTACAATATTGTCATATATGTATTTCATCATTAATATTATATTACTATTATTATTTATATTTATGTTATTATACTTAAATTTATAAAACTGTTTTTGGAATTTTGTTAAGCACAAGAATACCAAACAATGATCCAATGGATCTTAGTGTGAGAGAGAATAGACAATAAGAATGAGTGAGAGAGAATGTTCTTTCCGAGTGAAGCACTCGGAAAAGTCCGATGGCTGGTACCGAAAAAGGTGGTTGATATGATGGGAGGAATAGCACCAGAATCCCAAAATTAGGAGTATGAAATTCTAGGGCTAATATGAGAGATTAAGGTTTAGAGAATGTGTATCTTGGGAGTGTTTCTCCCAGTTTATATAGTAGCGGGTGGTTA
Organism: Stylosanthes scabra; assembly: GCA_036250425.1. Lineage (NCBI taxonomy): Eukaryota > Viridiplantae > Streptophyta > Magnoliopsida > Fabales > Fabaceae > Stylosanthes > Stylosanthes scabra. The sequence goes on from JASCZI010030289.1 coordinate 11,053, forward strand.
AGATTCGGATAGAATCTTTCATGATCTTATCGAATCTTATCCGTTTCAGCTTGATTCTTAGTCTTTTGGGCTAAGTGTGTTTAACACAATCCAATGGATTAGACCTTATTGGGCCAGTCCGTAACAGATTTCATTATTTTTATAATTATTTTAAAAAGACTCTCTAAAATATAAAAATTATCTTTACAAGTTATAACACTTCAAATAAAGTTATTTTTGGAATTTTCTATGTTCCTAAATTTTAATTTTTTAAATATGATGTTACATGTAACCCAAAGATCTATGATAGTCATCAAGTATACGTTATCACATTATAATGTCCTTTTAAATATCTACCATTAGATATATTATTATTAAAAATGAAAAGTCTTGATTTATTGGAACATTTGACGTTCAGTTTTTTATTGGAACATTTTAGTCATGTCCATTATAATCCTAACTTAAGTTGGACTAAGATTATTCATTTTTGTGAAAAGTGAACACGATGAATGATTTCAAGTTTTGGGAGCTCAAGTTTTGAAGTCTGCCGCCCTCAAACACCTGTTATATCTGTTCACTCCTTCTTGCTCAAATAATAATCGTTTTGTCTCACCCTTCTGTGCTAGACTCCACCTGAAATTGGCTCTTTCATCTTTAATTGGTCTTTTCCATGTCGTTGCTGCGTTAACACCTCGCAGCCCCTGCCATGGTTAAAGCTTGCTGCCAGACTCCCCCAAATCGTCACCGTACACCATGTGTTCCATTTGCATCGGTGTCAACTTCTTCTTCACTCGATCCATGGTTAGATTGTGCCACACCTATGACCAACGGAGCTTTGCATCTTTCTCGTCTCACACAATTTTGTTGGCCTGTTTGGATCTTTCATAATAATAATAAAAAAATCAAGTATAGGTTCTCTTAAGAAAATTACCGTGTCTTTGACTAGTCAAAATTATTGTTAGCAATCACTCTACGTACAGTCTACAATCCATATGTCACCTTGTTATTTGTCAATTTCTTATAGCCACCATATATAGTCATTTATTTACATAGCCATCACATACAGAACGCACCATATATTTATATATATAGGTGACATTTAAGATGAAGAGGTATTTAAATAAAGAGTGTGAAAATATTATATAAATAGTTAATTTTATTTTAAATAAATAATTAAAAAAAAATTTTATATAATAGTTAAATTAAGATAATTTTTTTTTATTATTTTTACTCTTTATCATAGTAGACACTGTGTGTATATATATATATATATATATATATATATATAAATATAATGTGACGATGTTATGCTTTGTCCTCATTGTCAATGCTTTTGGGATACATCACTAGACCTGAGAAATTGTGGAAAGTCTTGAAACTCTTATCAACTAGAATTAGTTACATCTAACCATAGTTAGTTAGAGTAGTTAGTTACATAATTTTGTTGAGTTAGATGTTAATTTGTTGGATTAGTTAGAGGTTGAGTTGATGTTATATATATATATATATATATATATATATATAATAGTTAACTGGCTTTAGTTATAGTTAGTTCACATTTTCTGTCATGTAAGAAATGAGAAACAGAATTCTCTCTCTCTACTCTCCCTCTCAAAAGATACACACACTTTTAAATTGTGTTCAAGATACAAAAAAAAATGGTGTTTACTGTTTAATGTTTAATTTGTTGGTTATTTTTATATCATTCAAAAGGTACTTCTGTAATATAAATCTGCGGTCGTTCATAAGACATAAATGTATCTTCGTAGTGTTTCAAACATTCATATGGAAAAATTTATAAAATAACAAATAAACGTTCCAAATGTAATAATACGAAGAAATCAAGCGTTCTAGTAATAATATTTTAATCATCAATCTCAATTATAAAACATATTTAATTGAGATAAATGATTAAAATTAAACTCAATTATTAAAATCACTAGAACACCTGAATTTGAGTACAATCAAAAGATTTCTTATAAAATAACAAGGTTTGAAATGTTTAAATTAAACCATCAAATTTGAGAAATAGTCAAATAAACTTTTGTGATCGCATCAGGTCATGATAGATCAGTTGATGCGGCGGCACAAGGTAATGCCATCACCAACAGGAAGCTGACAAATCTCAACCCTTGGATCATTAGCGAGATACTTGTTTATCTCCAGCACATGAGTGCGGAAATACTTCACAAAATCAAGCATCGGTGTGTCTTCAGAGTAAGCCACAGATCCAAACCATAGGGTGTTGTCGTATCCGATCAGACCCCCAACCTTAACAAGCTCAATCACCCTCTTATGGTAGTTCAAGTAGTTGTCTTTATCCGCATCAATGAAAACAAAATCAAATGCACCCTTGTTACTCTCCTGAAAAATTGGCATATTTAACTCATGTAAAATTTGTATTTCAACATATTCTAGTTTGATTGTATACTTGTTGAATAGAATAGCATTTTCAACTATAAAAGAATTATATAAAATATTTTAATCATAAAAATATAAATTAAGTTTCTATGTATCAAATGTTAATTAAATTCAACAAAATAAAATTATAAGTCAATTATTTGTATAAAATATATGTTAAAATATAAAATATATATTAAAAATTATTTAAATAATATATATATATTTATATACACGAATATATATAATAGCTAATTTTTTTTAAGTACGTAATATTTTTTTTGTGAATTATTAGTATGATAAAATTATTCAAAACAATAGACAAAACTATAGCAAACTTATTTCGAATAATTTTGTTGGATCGCTCTAGTGTTTCACGTGTATTATGTTAATTTATATATGGTTTCGCTATCCACACATTTTTTTAGTAAACACCAAATTGACACTCGTATAAAATACAGTGATTAAGGTATTAATCACCTTCCTCTTTTTGTGGTCCGCCTCTAATAACCGTAGTTTTATACGAATGTAAATGTGATGTTTGATAAAAATATGTGTAAATAACATTATTCATTTACACATACATTTCTTAATATATAATTAGAATAGTTAGCATTTAAAATTTTCATTATTAGAAACGGTAGTTTACTGGCTGATAACTATTTGAAAACAGAAAATATAAGGATGCATACATACATCTTTAATCAATTCATCAAGTAAAGGAAGAGCAGGTCCTTCTCTAAAGTCAATCTTATGAGCTACGCCAGCTTTTTCAATTATGGGCAATCCTATCTCATAATATTGTCGGTTCACGTCCATGGCCAAGATCTAATAATAACAACAATAGCGTAGAAGCAAGAGTTCGTTAGATATAATTATAAATAGAAAAAGACTAGGAGCCAATAATATATTAACCAATAAAGAGTCAATATAAGTTACGGATGATAAGTTATATAAATTTTGAATGATAATTTAATCATTAATATATGAGATATGGATCGATGATAACTCATATAAAGTTTGGATAATATTAATGTAACAAATATAATTATCATTAAATAAAATAATGTATTCAGTAATTAGGACCTTTCCATCATGAGGAAGAGCAAGAGCAGTAGAGAGTAGAGAATAGCCGGTGTAGACACCAATTTCCATGGTGTTCTTTGCATTTATGAGCTTAATCAGCATGTTTATAAGTTGTCCTTCGTCCGCTGGTGTAGCCATGAGGTTGCTGTTTTAACAAGTGTTAATTAATTAATTAATTAATTAATTAGACAGGGGTGTAAAACCTTATTATATATGGGATACTTTAAGATAATAAAAAGATGGAATAGAATACATTATCGATGTTATGTGATTAAACTAGTAAATTGTTAAGATACAAAATTGGTCAAGTATATGTGAGAGGAGAAAGTATTATTTTTTAAATTTAATTTTGATGTATTATTAGAATAAAACAGTTTTATACGTGCACGTATCTCAGTAAAAATAATTATTTTTTATATTGATCGTGTAAATAATCATCTACAAGAACAAATGCGATTAAATAATTATATATGTAAAATATTTTACACTATCAATATTATTAAAATTAAACTCTTATTTTATAATTTTTATTGTTTAAGATGGTTTAATTACTTTGTTAATAACTTAACTGTCATTAAATTTTTATTTAGGTTATTATAATTTAATTAAAAGTTACAATTCAGTTCTTATATTGTATAAAAATTTGGAATGAGATCATTACTAGTTATTTTAATTTTTATAAAACATAAAATATTTACTCTTAAAATATTGAATAATTCATTATATATCAAACAAAATATAGTATTCCAAAAGGAATTAATTAAAAGTAAAAAAAAAGACACTGGTATAAAAATTCAATTACAAATTTTTAAAGTAAAAAAATTAATTAAAAGTTTTATATAATACTCTAGAGACTACGAATATAATTAACTTTTAAGTGAGTATAAATTATGTCCCTATTATCTTATATATTTAGAGGTGTTTAATTTATTGGTGCCGAGGTGAAAGGTGGTGGATGTTAGTTACGTTGTGTGGTCGGAAAAGGTGATGGTGACCAAAGTAGTGATGGTATTGGCAATAATAATGTTGAAAAGAAGAGGAGGAGAAAGTGGGAGAAGGTAGGATTATTGAAGAGCAATGATACAATTACAAATAGTATAAAGATAGAACTAGCTAGATATAGAGACAAATTTGATCATTTTTTTTAATGTAGAGATAAATTTAATATTTTTTTTAAAAAAAGATGTCAAAGAAAAAAATAATATTTTATTCAGAGTAAAAAGAATTTATTTTTAAAATGTGATTCTAATTTTATTTTCTTGGAATTTAGTATAGAAAAAACAATCTGGTTTTATATAAAAAAAAGAAACATCAATGATGTAATGTGAGCGAGAAAGAATATTATAATAATATCATGAGACATAATTTTTGTTTAATTTTATTTTTTTAACTATTTCATAAATTTATTGACTAGTATAAGATTATAAGAATTTGCTAGTTACTACATTTTCTATATATGTCATCATCTACTTTAATAATTTTTTATAATAATATATATTGATACTTATCTAAAATGATTAGGAGAAAATTGATACTTTAGCCTTGATTTTTTTTTTGTTAGAATACTTTAGCCTTGATTGAAACATGAAATCACCGAGTCTTACATGGTTTTCAATTATTATATAAAATAAATAACATTTACGTGAATGTGGATGTTTTGAGAAAGGGAAGAAACATACAAAGGATGTTTCTCTGTAATCTCGCGGAGTTCCTTCAAGCATTCATGCTCTCTTGGATACACATTGGTTTCAAGTATATACTGCAATAAAATACAAGATTTATCAGGAAATTTTAGGTTGAGCTTGGATAATAAAATTTCCTAAATGAAAATAAAAAAAAAAAATTAATTTCCAAAATAAATTAAACTAACTACTTTCTTTACAAATATACAGTTGTTCTACATTAAATGACAAATAAAGTTGATTCTGGAGCAAAATTTATTTGCATATAATAATTTTTTGTCGATATTAAAAGAAGAAATAATACCATATCAACTGCATTTCATTAGTACAAAATAATTTTAAATAGACTAATTTTGACTTTAAAAATTGTACTATAGGCTAACGCTCATGATAGCTGCCTCACTTGACTCCACCCTAAAATTTCTGATGCAAATGAATGAAGAGGTTGTTGAGTGTACCTGATAGAGTGCATCGCTCTGAAGGAGACACTTGTGATTGAGTTCCTTGAAGCCAGCAATTACTTGTTCATCGATGTTGTCTATGTTTGATTTTCCAGCCATAATTGATGCCTACTGTTCGTAATTAGGTAATTATTAGTTTTCTTAATTTGGGAGTTGGAAGAGATTATAATGTGAGGAGGTTGAGAGATGCAAAATCGCTGTCCAATTTATAGAGCACGCAAGCGTCTATTCCCTGTGGGTAAGAGACCTTGCTTTTTTTTTTTATATAAATATATATACATGGAATTACCTTTTGAATAGTATTTATTATAATTACAGAAATAATAATTCTATGAAAAGTGATTTATTATATAATAAATACAATATTATTTTGATATTAAATAAAATTTTATTTAGATGCTAATTTTTATATTATTTGATATCAAAATAATATTTTATTTAGTATAAAAATAAATGACTTGTTAATTTACCAAAATAATTTATTCAAATAGCATTACCTTTTACTCTTTACAATACATGCCCAAAATTAAGGGTAAGCACAAGTTGGGTTGGTTCGGATTTGGAAAAAATAGAAACCAATCCAATTAAATTTTAATTGGTTTGGATTGGTTTGGGTAATTGGATATTCGATTGAGAATAAAATTTTAAAAAAATATATAAGAAAAATGTTTATGTCAATAATAAATAATAATAATAAAAGGTAATATATTATTAAAGTTATACTTTAATAAATATAATAAATTTTTTTGTGACGATAAATATAATAATTTGAGTTAAGAAGAATAAAATTATATGTATATTATTATATTTTATTATTTTTTTAAATTAATATAAATCTAATTGGGTAATTGGATTGATTTGGGTATATGACATCAAAACCAATATCCGAACCGATTAAGGTCGGATTGGTTTGAATCCGACTCCATTATACCTGATTATTCATTGGATATGAAACTAATGTAATCGGATTGGTTTGATTTTGATCGGATAATTAGACTATCCATATCTATGCTCACCCTACCCAAAATAGCTATGTGCAAAAATTAAAAGAAAAATAGAAATAACTTCAATAACTTCGTTTATTCTATTCTTATTTTATATTTTTCCCATTTATTCTCTCACATTTATTTAATAGAGTTATTCATTTAATATTGTTATTAGTGAAAAAGCTCAACAATGCTCTGTAATAAGTTATTTAATAGAGTTATTCATTTAATATGGTTATTAGTGAAAAAGTTCAACGATCTTGTCTAAGAAAATTTTTAATGGGATTTTTTTGGATATTATTTTTTATTAAAATGACAAATAAATTGAGTTGATATTGAATTATGGATTAAAGGGAATAAAAAAAGTGATACTGGTATTACTAAGTTGATACAGTATCAGTTTGAATGAATGCCAATCAAAATATGTCATATATAGAACTGATTAAACGCAGGTTAATTAAATAATATGATGTGGGATCCGAATTAATATTAAATTGAAACTAAGCATTAGAGCAATAAATCTTATATTTATCTCAAATCATATATGATCCTATAAATACTTATATGGCATTTTGTGAAACCCAAAATAAATTTAAAATTAATACTAGTATTGAAAATGTTCTAAGTTTTTAATATAAACAGTTATTTTTATCAAATTAAATTTTAAAAGCGTAACAGTTATATTTCCAATGAAAGTAGCTAGTATATTAAATGTATTCTAAGAGTATATAAATATATCTGAGAGTGAATTTCCTAACGGTTTTACTAAATACTAACACATAGTATAAGGGCACACTTTAACAATATCATATAAGAAAATATTTTAACAAAAATTATTTCTATATTTTCAATACATAAAATACATTAAAAATAAAAAAAATTATATTGTTATCCTGAATTTATTGTGTAACACTTACACACAAATAATCAATTAAATATTGTCAAATTAGCAAAAATAATTAAATTTTAAATTTATTATTTTCGAAGTTATATATATAAACGCATAAATTGATTGAATACCACTACATTATCAAAATCAAACTTTTATTATCCACTTAAATTATATTTAACATATAAGATAGCTAAATCAATGTCCTAAAAGACTCTCTTAAGAAACTATTAAAACAAAAAAGTTGTAAAAAACTTTTGTGTAATACAATATATAATATATATATATATATATATATATAGAATAAATAAGTAGTTAATTATGATGTCATTGAAGTTGCAGGTAGAGCAAACAGCTCAACAAATTTGCTACTACCAAGAATGTAATTATGTAATGGAGTCGTGGCTGGCTTGGTTGCAAGAACGTTTCATGTTTCTTTGTGCCAATCCACGTTTCACGAGTGTGGGCACCATTTCCTTGACTTACTTTGGATGACAAATCTTTTCTATACCTTACGAGTTACGACCTAGGGGGAAAAAAAACTATTTTCTACCACAAAGCTAATGTCTATAATTAGCTTATGGGGCGTATGATTACTTCTTTTGAATATATATATATATATATATATATATATATATATATATATATATATA
>JASCZI010030289.1:69269-83854 GCA_036250425.1 Stylosanthes scabra
ATGATTGGGTGTGCCTAACTGTTATATCATTGTTTCATGCTATTTGTGTACTTGACTACTTGAATTACTTGCTCTTCTTGTATACTTCTTGTGTGATGACCCTTGAAGTTAGGTAAATATTAGAGTTAAGCTTGGGGCGTTTGTTCCGTACTGGGAACCCCATGAATTTGTGGTTCTCACTCCGTTGTTGTTGAAATATTTCAGATGCAGGTGAAGACTAGCTGTTCGGTTTGTTGGGCTAAAGCTATGGAGGGCTTGACTCTAGTCTTATTTTTGTTAATGGCTAGTGATCTGTTAGAGAGCTTTTGTTATAGGCATTGCCAAGTATTAAGAGAAGGATTGTGTAACCTGATAACACTTATAGTTTGTGTATTGGAGATTGATTCTGTACTATGTAGATTAACGCTGCGTTACTCTGTGATACATATTTTTATTATATATGTATTGAATTTGGCTCTTCGTTATGTCTTTCTTCTATCCCTTAGCATCTTGTCTTAGTGTCTTTTGCGTATCAAGATTGTAAATACCTTGAGTTCCACCGGCTCAGACTTAAGCTGTGTGGTGGAAGCCTAGGGTGTTACAATAACTGAGAACCTAGAATTAGTATTCGAATGTATGCATTGGCCCTCAAGGGAAAAACATCTCCGAAGCTCTTAACATCTCATTCTATTGATTAATTCTCAAGTAACTTTCTGCACTCTGCTTTCTTATTTTCGTGCCACATACACCATCATTCTCTCAAGGTTTTATTTTGATCTGATTAGAATAATTAATAGATAGTATTGTTCAGTCCTTTATTCCTCGTGGGAACGATACCCACTTCACCGTGATATTACTTGTACGATTCGGTGCACTTGCCGAGATTGGAGCGTATCAATGACGAGGGCAACTACTCTAACTTAGGGGCTGACGTCATGTAGGATTCACATAGCAAGTACTCAAGTAGGGCGAATACAGATAATAAGCACACACAAACAAGATTATGCAATCACACACAGGTGCAGAACACATGGATGATGCATGTCTATTCCTAATGCAGGCCATGAGCTCATGCGTCGGTTGGCTTCTTGCTCCCGACGATTTCTTAGGGATAAATCACAAGTATGGTTCACTCACTATCGAATGTCGTGGGCCCCGTCCAAAGCAGCCCGCAACTTCCCCAACGAAGCGTGTCTTAAAAGAGTACCCCAGGTACTTCAATCCAATCAAAGTGAGGATCCTGTCACCGAATGTATGTACATATATGCCTATATGTAGGAAGCTCCATCGACAGGAGGAACAGATGATCTTTAGTGCCAAAGGGAACTATTCCCCAATCTCAGTCTCAAGACAAGCGGGACGAGACCCAACCCTTGCGGTTCTTATCATATCATAGTCTTATAACAAGCGGGATGACACCCAGCTCTTGCACTTGCTTGCATTTAACAGCCCTTTCTACTTTTTCCGGTTCTCACTGGAACCGTTGGCTAGATAGAAAATGTAGCCGAAATTGGCCCTCGGTCTACATCAGTGACGGATCTAGAAAATTTTGATAGTGGGGGCAAAATATATACTATATAGTACGATAATAGTTATTCTATTAATTTCTATATTTTTAGTTTTTCACCATGTTTTTAATTAGCATTTTGTAATTTAAGAGTTTAAAGTTAGATTATTATAATAGATAAAATTTTCTGATCACATTTTTAGTGGTTATTATGTTAAAGAAAATATACATTAATTCTAAAATATTTTATTTTTAAATATTTCTGACATCAAATATAAAAGTAAATATTTAAAGAAATAATTTTGTAAGAAAAATATTTACAAAGGAACTAATTAATAATTTTTATCTCATATATGGATCTAATTATAAATTTTTAAATTTTAAGGATTTAATTGAAAATTTGATTATAAAGACTAACAAAATACTTAATTTTTTTTAAAAAAAAATATCATTAGGATTTAACTTATCTAAAAAATTAAAATACTAAAATACCAAATATTAAGGGACACTTAAGAATTTCATTCTTAAATTTCATATTTTAATAACTTTATCATTATCAATATAGTTAAATGCCTCTCTTTTTATACATATAAGTATAAGGTAATTTAAAACTTTATCACTTTTCAATTTCGCAGTAATATTTATAGTTGAGAAATTTTTTACTACTAATGCAACTGTTACAACCAAAACTGAACTCATATTCAAAAGAAAAAATATCAATAAATAAATAAAATTTTTAGTCTCAACTAATTTCTAAGAATAAACAATTCTATTTAAGAATTGATTATTAGAGCACATATCTAAAATAAAAATTTTAAATTAATTATTGAATGTCAAAAATTGAATGAAAAAGAATATCATGGGAGCAAATTTAATCATTCAATGGGGGCAAATAATAATAATTATTATATACTACTAAACAATTTTCCAAACTATAGTGGGGGCATTTGCCCCCACACCATAACATGTGGATCCGTCCCTGGTCTACATGACTTAGTTGAGTCGGCCGGTGTAACTTTGACATAAGTCCGATAGAACTGATACTGGATCTGGTTAAACCAACCCATTTCAAGGGAACAAACCGATTTATGCCATAAATCATTCCCAAAAAAGGAATCCGGTTTGATCGCGGCTAGCCCATACTAAGCCTACCAAACCAAACCGGAGTCAACCGTCACATCTAAGGTTATCTACACTCACTCCTTGTGACTACATGATTAATGTTGTATCATATACACATATGAGTATATTTTATCCATAGCTTAACACTTAACTCATATTATACTCTTTAGCTTTCGGAACGGTCTAGCTAGTCTTTAGTCTTTTAGCGGTTTAATAGGTTTTTGCCCAAAAACTCTTATGATCTTATTTTAGTGCCTCTCATAAATATTTTTATACTTCCAGAGGCTATTACATATATTATTTCACTTATTTTCAATATTTTCAAAGATTCTTTAGTAAAATATAAATTATATGCTTATTATGGTTTTTACTAGATTCCGGTTTTAACATGGATTACTAAAATACGCATATCTTTTTCATTTCAAAGCATTTTGAACCCAAACCAGTTTTATTTTTCTCATTACACACCCCTTTACTTGAGGTAGAAACAGTTTTGAAAAATGATATTTTCTTAGTGACGAAACTGCCCTAAAAACCCTAAACTCGGTTCGATTTTAACTAGTAAAGGTAAATAATTTATTTAACTATGGTAAGGTGAAATTTTATATTTAGACTACTTAGACATATATTTGACTCCCTTAAAAACAGTTTTGAAAAAATATTTAGTTAATGACCTTTTTGCCCTTTTAACTTAGTGTTTTACTTGAAATTTTACCAAGTTTACTACTAAATCATTTTTCTTCAAGTTAGTGGTCAAAAACCTTTTTAACACATTTTATTTGAAAGACTAATTTCTGGAAATACCATTAAGCCATTTATTTTACTATTTTTCCCTTAACTTCATAAAAACAACATTTTTTATCTTAATATACTTAGAACCGATTTATTAGCTAAAGTTTTATGAAACGTTTTGTCACAAGGGTGGTAACCCCTCGGCCTTCATCTCATATCATCATATATCATCATTGATCATCAAAAACATATCTTTCTCATCATCATATCAATTCAGCCATAGGCCATATTCTCATGCAAATCATAAAATCAATACTCAAGCATAGCAAGCAAGCAAGCACATCAAACAATGGCACTTAGCACATAGAAAAAGCATACTAATCTAAGCCTAACGCCTTACCTTAGGGTGAAGCACTCTTTAACACCAAAAGCTTCAAGGCCACCAAAAACCTTCTTGCTAGAGCTGTGAATTAAGCCTCCAATATCAAGAGCTTTCTAAACCACTTAGTTCCTCCTAGCTTGAGTCGTGTTCAACACCTCCAAAGCTATCAATTTTATTTTTGAAAAACAACAAAACATGAGCTATGGATCCCTTAGGGTTTCGGTTATGGAAGAAGAGATGAAAAGAGGTTATTACCTTCAATATAATGTAAGAAAATTTTGAAGAAAAGGGAAGGAAAGGCTCGGCCAAGTGAAGAAGGAAAGCCCTAGTTATGAAGAAAATCTAGAACATATTAGTTCTTCATAAAGAAAGGGTGTGTGAACTAAGGTTTGTACATACATTTGAAGTTCAAGAAGAATAAGTAGAAGAAGAGGAAGAGGAGCTCGAAGAAGTGATGAGAGTGGTGGTGAGATGATGGCTTCGGTGGTGGTGATGATGGTTTTCTTCAAAAAAGTTGATGAACATTCATCATGTTCTTGAGTTGTTCTTATAAAATATAGGTGTTTGATCTTTAAAGTGGAAGAGAGGTTATGAAAAGGTGTTTTTATGAGTTAATTTTCTGGAAATATTAGAGAGAGAGAGAGAGAGTGAGGGAGTTCGGCCACTAAGAGAGAAAACTAGGTGATTTTTTTTTTTGTAAGTGGTAGTTTAGTTTGTATGAAGGTAAATGGATGAGTTAAGCTAGGTTTAGTGTTTAATTCAAAGTGAATTAAGTTAGGGGGAGGGAGTAGCTTCGATGGGTGAAGAGAAAAGAGAGGGAGCTCATTGGTTTTGCATTGCTTGAGGCCATGCAACCAATGAGAGCAAAAATGTGGTAAGAAAAAGTAATATTATTTTATTCATGGTAACTTTTTATGAAGTAACCTTCAAGTAAACCTAATTACCTTAGGTAAATATTTTGTTTTTTTTTATCATTTTTGGGCTGAAGTATTCGAATAGGGGGTTCCATGCTCAAATATGAAATTTGGAAATTTAACGTTTCCGAAATTACGTGCGTTTTAGCAAAACCGACAAAAAACCGTGCCCTAAGGCAAAAAGCGTAACTCTAGCATATCATTTTCGTTCCTTTATCAGATCATCATCATTCAATCCATCAAATATCATTAATCAATGTATCATTCAAGCGATCACACGCGAAATCATTCGATTAGAAACGTTTCGGTCAAAACTGTGGCAGAAGAAAAGCGTGGCCAAAAGGGGGATCTTACACTAAGAGAGTACTTACTAGAAGCGGAGTGTGTTGGAGTTCTTTTGTGTTTGTATCTTTGGTTGTTTGTTTTGTTTTTCTGTTTTGTTTTAGCTTTTTCTTTTTGTGTTGAGCTCTTCCAATAAAAACAAAAATTTAACCACTCAAAGATTCAAAACTTTGATAAAAGTAATTAAATGTTAACTAAAATAGTTTCTAATAACGAAAAATGCTTAGCTAGCTAACAGTTTCAAGTAATTAACTCCCCATCACAGTTTGCCAACTAATCCGACGTTCTGAAAATCGAATTGGACTAGTTGAAATGGAAAACTATTAATGATGACAGCTTGGTCTGTACGGAGCATCATAAGAAAAATAAAATCATTGAAAACTGACAAAATTAGCTAGGAACCAATCGGTTGAACCGAATCGGAACCCGTTCAGGTGTTAGAAGACTCCCAAAAAGCCTAAAAGGACACCGTTTTTCAAGCTCGAAAAAATACCATAAATTGTTTTTTTTAACTATTTTTCTCTACTCGTAATTAACTAAGTATTTTCCATCACAAAAACTGTTTTAGTTAATATATGGTTACTTCTGTAAAAGATTTTAAATTTTCAAGCATATAATATTTTTGTCGTTCGAATTTTTTATAGATATTTTTATTAAATTTAAGATCTTTAATGATTTTTTTGTAGTTAATTCTAAAAAAATACAATGATATATATTCTAAAAATCTACTGATTAAATTTCAATGCGAATTTATGCAAGTTTTCTTAAAATATGAGTTATTTCAATTCTCTAAATTTGGTGATTATATATTAGTGGAATTTTTTTTCAATTTATTTTATCCGAATCGCCAAAAACTCCCAAGAAAATACAAAATGAAGGGGGGAGGGGTTGTCTAAATATCTTCCCGCATGCGGGTTTATTGCATGTATCTTATAAATAATTATAAAAATATTTGGCAAAAAATCAATCTAAATCAAACCAATTCCAATATTATCAAATTAAACCAATTTCCATTTCTATAGAATATGTGACAAGGTACATAATTTTCACGAATCCGTTGGACCTCACCACGGATTCAGACTACTGAATTTACAAATTGAGGTGAATCCATGGCATAATATAATTTCCAATCACAATCCGTGGTAACCTGCCACGGATTCAAGGTAACGAAATTATATATAAATCTGCGGCAAGGTCATTTGGATTGAGAGCGAGGAATTAGAGAGAGATAGTGAGAGAGAAAAGGTAGAGAGAAGTTAGAGAGTGATGGACCTACATCCGCGTGTCGTGCCGTACCAGCTGCGACTTCCATCGACGATGAGCCTGTCAGTGGCTGCCTGTGGGACTTCGAGACACACATACTCGAGGGTACAGGGAAACCCAAGGAGCTATTTTCAACAGGCTTCTCGGCATCCCAACTTGATTCAATTTCCTTGCTCTGGTTCACATTCATGTTCTCAGATTTATGGCCTCAAGTATCCTCCACTAGCGTAACATCATCTCCGACCTTTGAGTCAACTTTGTTGTTATTATTTCCCCATGAGCTATTTGTCCTTGCTTTTGAAGAATTTGCCTTTTTATCCAAAGCACCAGACCTAGATGTATCATTTTAAATAACATTTGCTCTGACCTTATCTTCAGCTTTCCATTTCATTCATGTATTTTATTTCATGCACTACGTTATGGTTTAGGGTTTAGGGTTTAGGATGTATTCGGAACATCTCAACTTTCTATTGATGTATTTATGTACATATTTATGTATTTACAGAGTTGTTTTATATTTTTCTCAAACGATCAAAGTCACTATGAATGATACAACGTACAAAAAGTTATCTACATTACATCAATTTTTTAAAAACCCTAAACAAGAAAATAGAAACAATTAAGTGAAACCTAAATTTGATTGAAAAAACACTTCGTACATTACATTTTCACTATCTTTTTTATTTACAAACAACAAATGCAAATTAAACAAGACTAATAAAATCATAACTTATGACAATAGATTAAAAAAAGACTTCGTACATTACATTTACATCGTAAATAATCTCTAAAAGTGTAAATATTGACTCGGTACATGTAGACCATTTCTCCAATAGCTTGTACCGAGCTTGGGTATTGGACCATTGGATTGATGTGGCCATATCTCAGCATTGGTCATTTATTGAAGAATGCTCCGACGTACTTTAACTCGGTGGGTGTTCAGGAGGACTATCATCGGTAAAAGTATCATCAACCACTATCCTTATTAATTGCATAATCCATTCATTCCCAACCGGCTCGCTATGCTTCGTCGCCTCATGTCCCGCACTCCTGCCTTCGCCTCCGCCTCCGCCATTTCAGCTTATCAATCATTCTCACAATGGACCACCACTTGCTATTTATAGTAGTGGCTCCACCAAGCTGAATCGGTGGCAGAGTGCCACGGATCCCTCCTAATTTTTTAACCAACAACCTGAATCCGTGGTGGGGTCCCACGGATTCACCTAAACTCTCCATCCTACCACGGATTCTATAGATTAGGAATTTTGTGCAATCTGATCATTTTTCCTATTTTAATGTAATTTGATAATATTAGATTTGGTTTGGTTTATATTGGTTTTTTCCCTAATTTGTAACTTATAAAAATATGTGTTTGCTACACTGACATAATTTTTGGAAGGTAAGATGTCATTTCTTTCTTTGTAAGACTATATTTTGTCAAAATTAAAATTAACACTTTTACGACATCAAACTGATAATTTACTCTATTTTAATTTTTACGCAGCATATATTATGATTTGGTCTAAATGAAGTGTTTATTATTATTATTAAAAACTTTCCATATTAAGTGTTCCCTCACAAAAATAACATAAATGATTGAAAATTTCCTTAATTTAATGTGACTTTGAAAGCTCTCCAAGTTCGTGCGGGCAACTCATCATTTAATTACTTACCTACTAATATAAATGATGAATAGGGGTAACAACATTAAAAAAAAAAAAGTTTTATCTTTTGACTTGTATTATTCAAACATGTTTTGGGTCATCAAGCCGAGCACGTCAGTAAAGTTTGGGGTGATCTCGTTGTAATTCCAAAACATTTTTTTTCCATTAAAACATGGTTTATTTGAATAAAGAAGTAGTAGCAATCTTTAAGAAAACTGCTAATATAAACTAAAAAAGAAAAAAAAGAAGGAAAACTGCTAATGAACTTAACTTTACTAACACATTTCTCCTGCATCCATCGTGAATTTGATATTTCATCATCATCATTTATTAGCTAATTTCCGCAAATCAAATAATTCACAACCAATATTAGACATTTTTTCGTGGATCAAATTTCTAAACACATATGTCTTTTGAAAAAAAATTCTGTTCACATATGTCATTTCCTATAAATGTAAATCGTGGGGCTAATGGGCTAAAATATATAATAAATAAAAAAAAATTTCTTTAAAATCATAATTTATAAGTAATCAACCTAAACCTGGTGAAGTTTACAAAAAGCAATTCAGAGTTAAGTTTCTTTTTAACATCGTCCTCAAAGACAAACCAAGGATCACGTCACATACAGATCAGAGCACAAGCCAAGAGACATAAAATAAACCATTCTAATCTACACTAAATTAACTAAATTGTCGTACTCCACTACTCCTGCATTATACCCAAAAAAAAAAAAAAAATTTACTTAGCATATGTGACATGTATATCATTAACTGACTATATCTTAAATACGAGACATAATAAAATTATATTAATATATGAGACATAATAAAATTATATGTAGGTAAGTCAATGGGTATAATGTCAATAGCAAATAGGATTTAGATTAATAATAATAAAAGAATAATATGAATATATTACGTATAAATGTACTAAATAAATTTGTTTATTATTCATTTTTTTCTTTCAAAAAGAGTATAAAATTATGATTTGTTTCAATAAAATTTTATTATTTCATATTTGTCTATCTACTGTTTGCGAAGAAAAACTTATTATCATAAAATTTTGAAATAAGATAAAAGATAAATTTTTAGTAAATTATATGATGTAAATATTGAAAAAAATTCTTTCAAAACTAAATTCAAACATGATAATTAGTGATTTAAGTTTCATAAAACACTGTCCAGCAAAACTAAAAGTAGTAAAATGGTAATGAATTAATTTAAAGGTATCATTATACATTTTTATACATTTTTTATTTTATTTTTTAATTTTGATTTATATATTGAGATACATTATTTATGTGCTATGTGCTATCGTATGTAGTATTCATGTGTTTTATAAGTATTTTTATAATGATATTTACATTTTTTTATATTGTAAATAAAATACAGTGCTACATATAATATTATCGAATAGAAAAATATATTATTAAATGCTAATTTTCCTCTATAAATTATATTTTTTAATTTTTTGTTATATTATTACATTTTAGTTTATTTTGTGCTTAATTATTATGGCTCCTTATAAAATTTTCGGTTACGCCAGACAATTCCCAATATTCACCACAGATCCCAAGATCCAGCTTCTATTTTTTCTTAATTCAATTATTGGGCATCCAAAGTTGGCAAAAACCACTTGAGTAGCACAATCATCTTGCACACACTAGAAAAACCAAAACAAGCCTAAAGCATGCATTGAAAGCACAAAAAAAGCGTTCTAAGATACAGCGAGACTGAGACAGAAAGTGAAATGAGTTTGCATATTGTGTTTAATTTATGATGTATAGGATTAAATTGTGTCTCAGTAGTTTAAGTTAAATAAAGACACTAAAAACATTAAATTTACCAAAGTGTACTTTGCTCTTAATTATAAATAAACATATTGGAAGTTGGAACCAATTCCTCTTCTCCCCTTTCAAAATCAACGTCCTCTTTTCACCCAAAAAAAAAAAAAAAATCAACGTCCCCTCCCTGAACGCCCCTCTTCTCACATTGTATCAATCAATTGGATATGAAGATATAATGAAGAATCAATCGGAACGATCCATATTTCCTATTAAAAAAAATTCGCCTGAATGAGTCTAAAATGTTAATAAAAACTGAACATGTTATATAACCATTTAAAAAAATATACTTTCCTCAGTCATTCAGTCATGAATATATCCTTTTAATCGACAAAAATTTTAATAGGAAGGTTATGCAACTATATCTATATCTATAGTAAGGGAAAATATAAAACTGAAGGTTAACCAATTATATAAAAATTTTAAACTATCACCTATGTAGCTATGCATTGAAAACAGAGTACATTAATAAAATCATAGTTAAAGGTGTTCCATTTTTGGATAAAAGAGACATGAACACATGAACTCTAATTATTTTACAAAAAAACAAAAAAAAAAGAAAGAAAAAACCCACATGAAACTTCCAGAATACATCTCTGTGGAAGCCCCAAATTCAAAATAAGCATAGATGGAAGAAAGAAAGAATAACGCAGAAGCATAGAGGTTTCAGTGAAGCCATTGATGGCAAGCCTGTTGAGTTCGAGAAGCAGATCTTGAGCTCCACGCCTCCACATGTAGCAAAGAAGAATGAAGAAGATTGTGCAAACTGCACAGGAAGACCTAAAAAACATTTTAGAGGGATAGATTTGTCATTATAAATTCATAATGAGGATATTGTGGGGAAAAATGTTATTAAAGTTTCTGTCCCCGTCCCCAAAATTTTAAGTTCCTAGTGTTCCCATTTTATGGAGGTACTAAGGGTGCGTTTGGGAGAGAGACTGAGACTGAGAGACTAAGACTGGGGGACTGAGACTGGGAGACCGAGACTGAAATAGGTTTGTGTATTGTGTTTGGTTTAAAATTAATTAGAGATAGAGACTGAGAGATAGAGATTAAACTAAGTTGATGGAGACGAAATAAAGGTTAGTATTGAAAACTATAATGTTGATTGAGGATATTTGAATAAAAAAATATTATTAAAGTTTCAGTCCCAATCTCCTAGTCCCTCCAATTTGGAGGTACTGAAAATACTGGAATTCTGGAGACTGAGACTGAAATTTTAATTCCAGTCTCTGTCCAACAAACATAATACTGAGTCTCAATCTCCCAGTCTTAGTCCCAGTATCTGAAAACAACGGCAATCTAAAGGGACTGAAATTTTGGGGACGGAGACTGAAATTTTAGTTCCAGTCTCTGGCCACCAAAAATGATACTGAGTCTTTGTCCCCCAGTCTCTGTCCCTGTCTCGTTACCAAACCCAGCCTTAGTGTTTGGTTGCTGAGACTGAGACTGGGACTGAAAGATTAGAATTCAGTATTATGTTTGTTAGATAGGGACTGGAACTAAAATTTCAGTCTTAATCCCCAAAATTCCAGTATTTTCAGTATCTCCAATTTGGAGGGACTAGAAAACTGAAGAATGAGACTGAAACTTTAATAACATTTTTTCCTAAAATATCCTCATTTAATTTATTAAATTACATACTTTACCCTCCCCAAACCCTCGTCCCATTCATCACCCCTTTTAGATTTATGCTCTCCATGGTAGCCATGACACCTAATAACAGCACCACAATCGATGGCACCTAGAGCACCACCATAATCACTCTCTACACCTCCACCATCGCTCTTCTTCACCATCACTTTTTCATCCCCTAATTCATAGCATTGCCGTGTCATCCACCATCCCCGTCAATGAACCTGAGCAAGGATTAATAATTTTGCACGACGACTCAAATAACGAGCCATAAAAACCTCGGACACGATGTTGGTAAAATCTTGTGAAGGGGTGGGATTAAACCAAGCTTTTTGTTCAAAGGTACCAAGAATAAAAATAAAGAGTAAAAGGAAAAAAGAGAGTAGTAAGGTAGAGCTTCCTATTATGACTATTTTATGAAGACTCTGACGTTTTCTTCCATTTTTAACTTCCTTCTCCAATCTCTTCACCAACCATAACAACAACACTACCCGCCATCACAATTTCCTCCCACGCACTCTTCCTTTCTTTAATATCTAATCTAACCCCAAAAACGTGTTCCCTTCCCAATCCCAAATGAAGATGTGATAGACAGTGTTATCCAAAGGAGTGGAAATGTGGAATTGAAAGAAAATCCGAATAACATTAACTTACCAGATGTTGAAGGTGTGAAAGGGGAAGGGAAAAGGGAAAGGGGAGAGTTGTGGAAGGGTTGGGGGTTTATTTGTTCTTAATTTTTTTTAATAGGCATTTTAGTAATTTTGTTTGTTTAATCTCAATATTATACATTTTAAGTCAAATATAAACCAAACACAATACACAAACTTAATTTAATCTCAGTCTTTCAATTTCAGTTTATCAGTCTTAGTTTCTCAGTTTCAGTCTCTTAACCAAACATACCACTATATTAACACACAATTTTACACTATAATTAGAATTCCTAGCAACAAAAGAGCTCTATTTGTATCTTTTACATCATTCATAACATCTCAACTTATAGAAGGGAAAAAAGACAATCAACGATTATGCACCCATCTCCTTAAACATTGTCATCAAGAATAGGAGTATAAGCATGATAAGTTACAATGCAAACGAAACCATAAGCTAAATCAAAAAACCGCCAAAATCAACATACTAACATGAACTAATACATAAAAAAAAAATAATGTACCCATTCAACTATTGTGTGTATTTAATCAACCATTTTCATCTATATTGCCTTCATGAACAAATTTTATGCATTTACATTCAAATATCACAATCAATCAATCATATGAGCCTTCTATCAATCACATAAACCATTTACACCAAGTATTACTTTCACATCTCACTAATTGTTGCCACTGTATGTTTTTGTACTTCGAAGTTTTTCTTAATTTGATACTTAAGTTCTATTTTATCGAATAAATGTCTCAAATTTGCTGCTTTATTTCTTCAAAACCTCATTTTCCAAGCCACTTCTTTGTTCCCTTTTAACCATCCCACTATATCCTTATTCCTCACTACCATTTGAAACTCATCCTTTTTCTTAAATTAGCCTTCTCCAATAGGAATTGTAATGCCTCCTCAAGATCACACAACATAGCTTCTATATCTGTTTTGATTCACCACATCACCTCTCATGCAACACAAACATCATTTTTACTTGTCATGTAACCTCTTGCTACATATCCCCTCATCTCTAGTCTCTATTAGAAACAATTCCACCAACACCATTGTTTTTGGTATCTATGTTGTCTTGTACTTCGGTCTCTTCTTTTCTTCCTTTCATCTCCTTTCTCTTCTTTGACCTGGACCATATTCCACACTCTTCAATGACAATTTTTTTTAACAGAGTTGGGAAAAAGCTTTGGGAACGTTTCTTCTAGCGGTTTCTCGCCAATACAACAATCTTTCCATAATTTCATTTTCTTCCTATCACGAAGACACGCATTTTCAAACCTTAAATTGTAGTGTGTTGATAAATTGGATATTCTTTAGAGATGTTTATTATGATATCTTTCTATATACCATTAGCCTTATTGCTATTGTGTAATTGCACCGATCCTGCATTTTCCACTTCGTAACAAGATTCAACCACTTTCTTCCGAATTGCATCCCCTTCATCCGAGAATTGCTACCAGCATTTCAATAGGGATGATGAATGATGTCGAGTGGTCAACAAATTAGTAATTTATAAGATTGTTTGCGCACTATGCTTGTCGTGTGATGCGTATCTTGGGTTGTTTTTAGCTTCAATTCCTCTTTAATTATATGATTATTCTTGTGATTTATACTCTCAAATTGTCAATCAAACAAACTTGATGTTCTTTTATGTTTTGTTTATGTTTAGAGTGTTTCACAAATGATTTTAAGTGATTAAAGATCAAATAAAGATGATTGAAGATGGAAGAACGAAGCAGAGAAGAATGAGAGAAAAATTCTAAGTTCCAAGCCCCACGTTATGCGTGGCTACTCCACGTTATACGTGGTAATTAGTCTCTCAATTGGCAGAATTGGACAGAGGCTACACGTTATACATGAGCCACCCACGTTATACGTGGGAATTAAGAGCCAAAGCACAAACTTGACAGAGAGTCCACGTTGTACGTGGGCATCCTCACGTTATACGTGAGCTATTAAAAGCAAATGGCGACCTTGGGCAGTAACCCCACGTTATACGTGGGAGTTACACGTTATACGTTGGAGGCAAAATTCAGTAACATCCAGTTTTGTTAAAGGCCAATCCAATCCAAATTGTTAAGCCTCAATTCTATCCAATAATCAAGGGCATAATTGGAAGATTAAAGATAAGATTGATTGAAGATCAAGAGAAGAAGATAAAGCTTTGTAACTATAGAAGATAAGATTAGGATAAGATTATGATAAGATTAGGATAAGATTAGGATTAGATTAAGATAAGATTAGATTTTGATTTGAATTTAGATTAGGATTAGATTAAGATATGATTAGATTTTAATTTGAATTTAGATTAGGATATATATAAAGAGTGATTTACCACTATGGTAGAACTTCAGCATAGACGTTTTCCATTATTCATAGATCTAATTTTCATTATGCAAGGCTAAACTACTCCATTGTTAAGGGTGAGGAGCACTGTTCACCCAGCATGAGGTAGTCAACTATGTACATTCGTTTATTAATTCATTGAGGTATTTTCAGTTATCTTCTATGCATGATTTAATTTTCTGTTCTTCATCCT
>JASCZI010030290.1:0-16504 GCA_036250425.1 Stylosanthes scabra
AACGGTCTATCTGTAGACATGATACATGATAGAGCACAATGGCGTCGTTTGATCCATGTAGCCGACCCCACCTAGTGGGATAAGGCTTTGTTGTTGTTGTTGTATGTGTCATCACGTCGTTGAAGAATGTTATTAGGTATGCAAAGGCTTGATTTTTTTACTGTTTCATTGAACTCTTAAGAGTTTTAAATTTTTTGTTAAAAAATATCAATATAAACTCGTCATCAAACGCTTCTTGATCATTAAAACGAAAAAATAGATAATTAATATTTTCTAACCAATAAATTAATTAATAAATTAGATGTATAAAAAAAAATATTTAAAACATTAAAAATAGAACGTCCTATATTATATAATTAAAATTTTTTAAATTAAATATACATATAATTTCATAAATATTTTTTAAAAAATAAAAAATTTTAAAAAATAAAATATCTAATTTAAACTGTTGTCTATATTAATTAATTTTTTATTAATTATCTAGCATTACTCTTAATAAAAATATTACACTTTTTATTTATTAAACAAATCTTAACTTTTTATTTATTATATTTTATATTAATTATTCATAATTAGATTTTAGAATTTAATATTCAAATTTGAAGAAAATTTTTTAATTTAAAATATTAAATTTATGTTTTAAAATTTAAAAAATATTACATTTCTTATTTTCTCTCAATAACATTTGTCGTCTATTTATGAATATTATCACTAAGCAGAATTATTAGAGGTAAGAAGGGACGAAGTTAGTGAAGAATTTGTAAGTGTTTATAGCACAACAAACGAATGTAACAAAGTGATTTATAATAATTTATTTTGTATTTAAAATTTTATCTAAATAATATATATGAAGGCATTATGCATAAGATCAATTTTTGCTGTTAATTAATTCTGTGGGCAATAGAACTCTTATTTTTTGGTGACTGATAGAACTCTTATTTGAAAAATTCAACTCTTTATATTAAAAAAATCTTCTCAAAAAATTAGATTTATATTTATAAACAGAGATAAATAAAAAAAAACAAAATTATATATATGTATTTCCTTAACTATTGCTATATTATTTTATTCATAGGATGCTAGATTTTTTCATACAACCATGCTAGGTAATCAATAAAAATTCAGCCAATATCAGTCAATAATTTAAATTGAATGTTCTATTTCTTTATGTTTCAGATGTTCTGTTTCTAAAAAATATAAAATTGGCTGAAGTTACTTTTGATTTTGGATATTCTATAACTTCCATTGTGAATGTTCTATAAACAATAATTTCGAATATTATATTATTTATTAACTAATTTATTAATTAAAAAATTATTGATTATTTATACTTTTTCATTTCTATATTATTTCATCAACTACTGCATCCATGCATTTCCTCCCTGGCTTCACTCTGGCAACAGAATATATCATTGTTGGCAACTAATTAACTAACTTGGACAGCTAATGCAACCTTCGCTTTATTCCAATCTTTTAAATATTCCTCACCCAAACTTAATTATTACTTTAGTTTCAGAATTATTTTTAACAGCAAATTATAGCATTGAAAACTAATAATTTGAAGTGTACGAAATTGATGATAGAGGTCAAGGGCATCTTTTGGTATTACATTCTTTCATGTTAAATAATTATTCCAAAGCATGCACAAACAAATAAAAAACTTATTAATATAATTAATGGGGAAGGGTATATGCAGTAACATGTGCAGGGTATATAGGAGAGAAATTATAATGGAATAACTAACGAGATCTATCTATTTGTTTTTGCATTACATGCTGTGGGTAATTGGATTATATATTGAATCAAGGAGAATATTAAAGAAGAGAATTTCAGAGATGAAAGACTTCAACTTTCATTTAACATATTGAACCTTACAATAATGATTCAAAATTTTAATTATATTTATTTTCTTTTTAAAATTTCCACTACTACCTTTGGCACAAAAAAAAAAATCCACCACTATATATATTATCGTATAATAATTAATTTAGCCATTTCTATTGATTGATTATTATTAGTCAATTATATATACAAGTTTATATATTAGATTAATTTGAATAGTAGTAGTATACCTTTAAACTTAGAAATTCTATTGCATTATTCTAAAGATCAGATGAATATTGCAGAAATAATCTACCTAATATAATTATCACAAAGGGATAATATATATAGTTTCAACATATAACTCCAATGATTGATGATTTCCTTTTCTCCCAAATATTAGATCATGCATATGCTTTTGGGATAGATATTAATCATCATATTATTATATATTTACTGGATTATGTTATTTATATTTTTTATAGTTTTACCTGAAATATAAATATGGAATCCATTTTTCAGAAATGCGACCAATAGATCCATTAGATTATTATTATTAAGAAAAAGTTAGAAGAAGGGGATTCTTGTTTTTTAGCGTTAGGAAATGGGGATCTTGATCTTGATGGCGATTCCATAGTCAAAGGAGATGAGCATAAAACATGTCAAACTAGAACTTCTTAATCTAACTCAAACCAACTAACTCTGAACTTTGACTATCAGATCATATTGAATATGGAAGCTAAGGTCGTTATTTTATCCTTATTATTATATATAATAGTAGATTTTGAGTATTTTTTGTTCATTATTATTTAATTTTCATGAGTCTTTGAATCTTTCTGTTCACACTTCCCACCAATTGTCTTCTAGAAATTAAAGCATTATTAGCAACGTTCCCATGGCCACCATATAAGGCCTCCATATAAGGCCACGGTAACATAAACATAAACAGATGGTTCATTTTTCCCGTGATGAAATAACTTTTATTAATTTCTTTTTTCTTTTCCAAATTTTCTTTCAATAGATAAACAAATCCATTATTCCAGGGGTAGAAACATGATATAATATAAGAAGCATATCAGATATAACTGATAATTCGATATTTTTTTATTTCTAACTATTGATCTTAATCTTATATATATTTTATAGTTAAAATCAATTAAGATCAACGGCTAAAAATATAAAAATATCGAATTTCCAGTTATATTTGATCTATTTTCTATAATATAAACCTTAATAATAGGTGTCTCCTGCTGTGCAATGTGTATCACTCAAGAGAAGACACTATTAAAAAATGGCATATTATTAGAAGAATTTAGCTCACTTTTATTCTTCAAAAACACCTACAGATTTTGTGGCAGATATTCTGTCGATAACAAAGGAGATGATTCACATAACTGAGAATTTTTATATAATTCCAATAGTAAAACAATTCTCATTTGGATTTCCTCATGTGAGAATTGAGAGCTTTCACCACATCTAGAATCTAGACTATCACTCTCCAAAAGTATGTATGTGAAGCAGCATTCCTTCCATTTGCACAAAATTCACTTCCAATTACGCCGCATAGGCTTCGGGCTTCGTGGGCTTCAAAGGGTATGGAGCGGCCCAATAGCCCAAGTTGTTGCTGATATAATTTGGTCCAAATTATCCCCCGATGAATAGAAGAAGGAAAAACAAAAAATGTCATCTGAATATCTCTTAATAAGAAAATCTAAAAAAAAAAAAATTTCTTAAAAGAGAAGAGTGTCATTTTCTAACACACACATATATATAAATAAAATAAAGATGAAAAAGATGTGTTTGGAAGAGAGAATTAGACCGAAAGATTGAGACTGAGAAACTGAAACTGGAAGACTAAAACTGGATTAAGTTTGTTGATTGTGTTTGGTTTAAAATTTATTAAGCGATAGATACTGGAAGGTTAAGATTGAATTAAGTTAATGGATGAGGAACAAAGATTAATATTGAAAACTTTAATGTTATGTAACAGTATTTGAGTAAAAAAATATTAAAATTTTAATTTCAGTTTCCACGTCCCTCCTAATTGGAGGTACTGAAAATACTAGAATTTTAGAATTGAGACTGAAATTTTAGTTCCAGTCCCTATTCAATAAACATAATACTGAATCTTACTCTCCTAATCTTAATTTTAGCTTCAATCCCAATAACCAAACACTACCTAAGAATGACTGTTATATAAAAAGTATATTAGATTAGATTATTAGATATAAAACTTCATATGTATATTCTATACTATACTATATAGATAAGTAAAAGCTTTAAGAGTGTCTTTGGTTTATTTTTTATATTTTTAATATTTCATAAAAATGATAAATAAAAACAGAAAACAAATCTTTAAAAATTCTAAAATAAAAAATACTCCCAATAAAAATTAGAAAATAAAAATACAATCCGAATGCATTGTTACGTTCCTAAATCCTAACTAAAGAATCAAGCAATGATATTGTGATTTATTAGGCACAATGAGAATTGAGTGTAGTATAGAAGAAATGAATCCCCATACGCTACAAACCTTTGTTAATTAGAAGATATTTCATATTTAATGCTCAATTATATATCTGAAATAGAATTGTCGCCGTCTTCTTACTTAAAAACAAATATATATAAACCATTCATTTTTATCATGTTTAAAATATAAACCATTCTATTTTTAACAAAGTTTTTCTTTCTGAGATTTAAATTCAAAACTGTTTAATTGTACATTTAATATATAAAAGAGTAAATTAGTGTATATTATACACTTAAATATATAAAGTTGGTTTTATAGTCTATTTTTTTACCAATTTAAAAGATAAAGATAAATTAGGAGGAAACCAAAGAGTATACCAAACCAAAAGCATATGAAAAGGGTAACCTTGAAATAGAATAGTTCCAAAGCAAAACCCAGTGGCGGTGGTGATATTGTCCTCATTTATATCCAATTTAGAAGCACATGCCTCACAGAAACTCTGTTCTTGGATCATCACAATTCACAAACATCATCAGAGTCACCCCAACACACCCAGGTGGCTACAACTTAGACAGATGCCTTAACTATGTTCATCACTACTAGTGCTATGTGGGTCCCACCCAAGTTAATTACCAAATATTTGTTCATCTTAGTGTATTTTGGACCAAGACAAGGTTTGGTTTTGCCTTATCCTCTTTCACACACTATCACAAAAAGAACATAAATATATATAACAAGTAAATCAATTGCCTTAGTCTAATGGTAAGTTAATTAGTTTATTTAAATAAAATTTAAATTTCGATGTATTAATTCTTAATCTGCTAGATTGAGATACCATACAAAACAAAAAATATCAAAAATCAAAAATATATATATAAAGGCCTCTTTCAAATTCCAAAAATAAATCACAAAATACAAACCTGTCTCAAAGGAATCTTTTCTAAAATGCCCTTTATGCCAAAACACCAAAAGCCGTTTACTTATGCACCACTTTTTTTTTTCCTTTTCCCTTTCTTTTCTACTTCTACAATAATGGTACACACATATATATAATCCCTAGATTCTTTTCTTTTTAAACTCTTAACTTGAGAAAAGAGTCATATATTTATATATATAATATTACATATTATTAAGTAAAGAGGAAGAACAAGAAGAGTTTTGAGGAGGAAAAAGAATTGTAAGAAGCAAATTAATGTGTTACCCGGGGGTTCCTTTTGTTAGCCAAGAAGGCCTTGAATTGGTGCATAGAAGATGGCTTGTTTTCCAGGTGGAAACCATGGCAAGGCATGCACAAAGGGCAATGATGACTACTACACAGGCTCATGGTGGCGGCAGCGGTGACAGCTCCGGCGAGAACGGTCTTTTGAAGCGATGCGTGTGCTCGCCGTCGCAGCATCCGGGTTCATTCCGGTGCAGGCAGCATCATGCAGAGTATGTGTGGCGTGGCAGAACAAATTAAAGTAATGGTTAAACATTGATTCTATAAGAAGTATTTAATTCCAGTTAGTACATAAATGTTATCTTAATTTTTATTTATAATACGCATGCATATAATAATTAATAAATATTATATATTTCCCCTCTTTTCTTTCATGATTGTGTGTGATATAATTGGATCACAAAGTTTGTTAAGATACTAGTGTTTTCTCTTTTTTTTTTTCCTTCTCTTTGGAAGATGTGGATGCTAGTTTAATTATGCAACTAATAATAATAATAATTCATCATGAAAGTTGTGGAGGCCTTCTTTGTTTATTCTGTTGTGCTAAAATGCAACAATAATATAGGATTTGGGATCAAATTAAAAGGGAAAAGATTGTGATTTTTTTTGTTTTTTAGGTTTATTTATGTTGTTGACTGCAGAAATAACATTTCAGCAATTCTTTATTTTCTCTTCTGTTTAATAAGGATGTTATACTTTCTGAAACAAGAGAGATGATTCCCGTGACTTATTTTAAAATGACACAATTTGTAAACAACTTATTTATTATTTATGTGGCGTCGTTTTTGTAACGGTGACAGTTTTTATATATATATATTTTTTATTTTTTTTGACACGTAGAAAGTTCTAAATGAAATATTGATTTTGCTTTATAAAACCTAATTTTAAGCGTGTTAGTTCTTCCAAGTTCCAATGCAAGACATGTCAAAAAAGTTTATAAAGGAATACCATGTTGCTTTATAAAACCTAATTTATTTAGTTATTGTCATTCTTTTTCCTTATATAATTTTCTCTTAATTAGTTGTAGTTGCTCTCCTCTCAAAAATAGGTTCTTATCAACGTTTGTTTTGTTGTTATTGGGAAAACCCACTTTACCTAGTGCTAGGGTTTAAGTGACTTTTTCTATAATTTATTTTATTTATAAATGAAATTATCTTTATTAAAGAAAATTCCGTATACTATCTTCTCTGATTCAATTATTGTTAACCATTTCCAAAAATTTGATAAGTACCAAAAAAAAAAACCAATATTTTACACTAATAATAAACTACGATTCGACTATCTTTATAGGAAAATTTTAAAGTATATTAGAATATCAGTATACGTAACCGTTGATTTTGATTTATATATATATATATATATATATATATATATATATATATATATATCTTTTTAATTAAAATCAACAGATAGAAATTACAGATATACCAATGTGCCGATATACTTAAAATTTTTTGTCTTTATATATACTGACAAACATTGTCAGCAAAGATGGTTAAGGAGACAAGTTTTAGGTCACCAGTTAATTCACTTCATAATATGCCCATCTCTTAAAATAAAATTCCTTAACCATTCACTAGGGGGTGGGTGCAATAATAGGCAGTGACTCTTAAATAACTCAATCTACCGATATCACCACAATGTAGTTTCCGATGAGAACAGATAAAAACAATGTTGGAATTGATCATGAAGAGATTGTTGTAAATATAATAGTAGTTACCATAAGAAAAGAACCCATACAAATCACACCTTTTGTTCTTTTAATTTTGCAAATGCTACATAAGCCATGAATGAACACAGAATATTTGTTAAAATAGACAGCAACCAGAAATTGGATTCTAGACAAGACAGCAACTTATCAACCACACATGAAGAAGATATACCCCCCACCGAATTGAAAGTGAAACGCATAATTCAAATTGATTGTAATAATGTGCTAGAACCTGTGACCTTTCAAAGCTCCGAACATTCTACATGTCACCACAATGACCTTCCTTTGATTTTGGGGCTAGAATCATCTCCCATGTAGTTTTAAACATAATTGTATTATGTTTGGAAAAAGATAAACCCAAGTACCTAACTTCGGCCTTACAAATTCAAAGAGGACACTACCCATATAATGCATGTATAATATGTCTATCTCACTCTCAAACATTTTACTTAAATAACAAAGATCAATCTTCTTTTTAAGTGAAAAAATTAATAAAATTATAAAATAAAAATCTAATTATTTTTAAGTAAAATGGTAAAATACAATAAAAATGATAAATTTAATAATAATTAAATCTATTTTATTTTCTTTTCTTTTTACAAATTTTTCACTCTAAAGATTTTTCTTAATAATTATTTCACATTTTTACCTTTGTATTTCTGGTTGCGGCATTTCATAGCATCAGCAAGAGCTACAAAGTTCAGATCTCCAAGAAAACTAAAGAATAAAGACCCAACCTAGTGTATCCCATTTTCAGAAAGGAAGTGCCTCGACTAAAAAATGGTACACCCCAGACCCTGTCTATGTTTTTTCGTGAGACATAGCAACCTCTCTTTCAATGAGGGCCAGGGGCCACTATGTCTGACATCAAAGAGATTGGGATGTACCAAATCTTTGAAGAGAAACGTTTTGCACTTTTGCCCTTTTTGAAAATGAGCATTAGTCAAATTGGGTCTTAAATCTTACTAAACCAAGCAAACATGCTAACAATTGATTTAGTTTCATCGTTGCTGAAAACACATTCTTTCATAGGTTTATCAGGAAAACCACCATTAATTTATTTCTCAACCACTGGACTAACGAAGCTCTTGAGGTGCCCCTTTCATTGCCTCTATCTCATCTACCTGACTACCTCATACGTACATAACAAATACAGGATGATGGTGGTTTATGGTCAATCAGAATTTACAAGGGTGTGTGTCATGTATCAATCATATTCAAAAGTACACAGCTGGTAAAATTAATGCAAGGAACAGAACACACCACCACTGTGATATGAACAGAGCATGCTAAAGATTTCTACCAAATCATGCATCTTCAGCTCCAACATTTGTGCTTTGATCCAGCTTATCACCAAGTGACTGAAGCAAATGAACAATAACATTAGCAAAGTTTTCCTATATGAAACTGATAAATTCATTGAATAAAATATCTACTTAGCTCAGCTGCATGCCTGCATGGTTTTGCATTGCCAAAACTAAAATGCAGGCCAAGTAAGAATCCTACAGATGTGGTAGATAGATAATAAGGACTGGTACCTCAGATAGCTTCTAGGAGAAACTAAATCATCCCCGCGGATAAATCTCAGATTTCATAAAAATACTTTCATGTTCAATTAGAGTATTCGATGCTTTCTCGGAAGCATATATACAACCACTGAACCACTCATTTTTTACTACAATGGTAAGAAGCTACTTAAAAATCCTAAAATGAGTGTTTCTGAATGCTTCTAGAGCTAGTATTGAATGTATTTGAGAAGCATCTCAGAATTTTATGAAACAAGGACAACTATAAAAGGCAGGAATATTCCCACCTAATAAAACCCGGTTTAAACCGGATAACCAAAATGAATACCAAGTTCAATAAAACGATCATAAAACACAGAATTCTTCTAATTCAGGACAATTATGCAGACTTAAAAGAAAGACCCAAATAAAAAAGTTTTTGGACAAGGAAAGGAGGGAATCTCATACTTCAGAATACACAGCTAGAAAATCGTTTAATCACCAATCAGCAATCAGTAATCAGTATCACAAGACAAACTAAATGCTGTCAGAATAAAGGGAATTATTGACAATAAATTATGAGGTTAAACAAAATCGTGCCATCCAAGCATAAAACATATGTATCCAGCAATTCTATCTGGGTTTCTTAACCCGGCTAAACCGACTGGTCCCCTGGCCCCTGACCCAGCCTGGAAAAGCCAAGAATAGCAAAGAGAGGAGCCACAACTCTCGCCATGGCTTGAAACTGGGTCCTCTCACTTGAAGAGTGAAGACCTTACTTCACCTCCCCTTCACCATCCGGCAAAGGCTCATTGGCAATCCCACCAAATACTTAAAAGCCAAAAAGCCATGAAATGAATCATTCCTTGGCCACAAACATAGAGATAAACATAGACAATCTATCATTCTTACAGAAGAAACAAAAATTTAGATTCTAACCTCCGGATAGCAGTCTTGACGAGCAATAGTCTGGTTTTTCACATTCACATACACTTCACATGACACAGTTGCCTGGATTCAGCATGAAAATAATCACAAAAATAAGTTCCACTTAAGAAACATGAGAATTGGGGAAAATATTCGGCAACTTGAACTTGCAAACCCTATTTTAGTGCGAAAATTATAGGCATCATTAATGATGTAACCTACCTTCAATTCTTGTCACATTCCATACTCCAAGATCAAATTAATCTCTTAATAGTAAAATCAATAGCAAATTTCATAGAAACAAGGATCATATTTAGCTGAAAACTTAAATTGACAAGTGAATCTGCACCTACCTTCAATGGAACATCGAAGAAGAACAACCCTAGCCTCCCTTCCACCTGCGTTTGTGTATCGAAGGGGATAACACCCTTAGCAAGATCCTCAAGCAAGTAGAAAGCGTCGTAGATCACCTCGAACCCGTTAACGACCACCGTGGCATTCACATAGGAAGAGGCGCGCGCCTTGATCTTGCCTCCGGTGGCGTCCACCACACCGAGCTGGCGGCCGCGGTATCCGATGGAAACAAAGAGGCTGTCATAGGCCACAGAGAAGAAGTCCTTATTGCGAACCTTAACGGTGACGGAGAAGGACACATCGAGAACGGGTATCGGGTCGGCTCGGATGCCGATCCGGTCGAGTCCGATCCGAACGAGTCGGATATCTGGGTCAGAGGGGTAGAGGAAGAAGACGGCGGCGGCGAGGAGGATGAGGAGGAAGAATAAGGCGGAGCAGCAGAGGCAGCGGCGGCGGCGGCGGAAGGTGGAGTCGGGGCGATAGCGGGGGAGGAGAACGACGACGTTTTGAGGTGGGGGATAAGAAGGGTAAGAATGGTAATTGTAATTAGGGGGGTTAGGGTTTGAGGGAAGGGGAGAGTAAGGGACGAAATCGTCCTTCCCGTTCCCGGTGGTCATTGTGAAAATGGTACCTTTCAGTGTCGTCTCCTTCGGTGTCGGACAAACACGTAATAGTAAATCATTAATCATAATTCTAATACATCTATTATAGTATTATTGGTTTATTAATTAATCATCTTTAATTTTGTTTTCTCCAACTAATCGGGCTTTGGGCTTTTACGTATACGACATCGTTTTGATAACTTAATCATTAAAATACCATTATTTGAAAAAAATACTAAATAACTAAATATCTTATTCATACTGATATAGTTGCTGTCTTGCTGAATGTCTCTCCTAACTCCTAAGTAGATGGCACTGTAGGCAGCAATGAAATCGCAGGTTTCAGTGAGCAAATCGAGAAACGTGACATTGAATGGAGAAAATTTCGAGAGAGAGAGTACCCGAAAAACTGACTAGTGACTACTGAGGGAGGACGAGGAGGGCAGAGAGGCCCTTTGGCCTTGCCGGCTTGGCGTGGAAGAAATGGTAGAGGGAAAGTAAACCGTGGGATGTGAAAGTTACTGTGTGTTGTTGTGTTGAGATAAATAAATAAATATATCTTAAAACTTAAAAGAGGATGCACTTTTCTCTACGAAAATGTTTAAATTGAAATCGAATTTCATAGCGGAGGTGATGAGGGAGTCTTCTGTTACTTACTGTAGAGCTTCATTTATCAAATCTCATTTGTGACCAAAAGATACCGGTCATTAGTAACAAGAATTTCTAAATGCATTTTCTAATTTTCTACAAAACCAAATTTGCAAGTACTTCCCCACACCATTTTTTTTCTTTCACAATAGCATACTCCTAACAGGAACACTCAAAATTTATCCAAAAACATAATGTAAATTACTTCAAGAATCGAACCATTCTGCGTGAGGAAGAGACAACCTAGTTCTTGTTTTGGCCATGGCATCGATCACATCATTTTTTTTTTGTGACTACATCGATCACATCATTAATTGTGCGGTATAAATTCTTAAATTTTAGAAATTAGATCAATAATGTACCATAATTAAATGAGCAAATAAATAGATACTAATATTGTCCGTCTCATATAATACCTTTTTAAAATCATGCTCCAAGGCTAATAATATTCCCACCAAAGCGTTCACCAAAAAAAATTCCCACAAAAACGCAAATAACTCGTATAAACTCATTCCATTATCATCAACAAACTCACTAGCATCACAATTAACAAATCCTAAAGGAGGGCACTTGTTAACCAAGTCTATTGATGGAAAGGAAAAAACGAAAGTTTAGATGCATGTCCAAACTCTCAAGCATTAGAGATATAGAGGGTCTAAACTCTGTCCTTAGTCTAAATCTAAATAGGGCTAAAAATATCATTGTTTTGAGCCCGTCAAATTCACCATACTGAACAAAATAATAATAAATTCTTCATACAATCAAACAAAATCCTATTTCTAAAATTAAGATTAGGAGATAATAATTGTAGCTCCCATAAGATTTCAGATCGCTCTAGCTTTTGGGCAATCTTTGAGACAATGAGAAACACTTTTCCATGTTTAATTGCACCAACACCACATTTGGTTCCGATATTATTAACCCCATAGTTAATTACTTATTTACTTAATTTCATATTATTACAATATACAAGTTTGTATATAAGACACCAAAAAAAATACAAGTTTGTATATGATTCCCAAAAAAAGTTATCTTTTCCTTTTTGCCTTTTTCTTTTTTTAATTTATTAAACTCCCAAATTAAACAACATAATTGTATGGGCCATTATTTTTCACAAATCACACACCGCTGTTTAATTTAATATTAACCATTCTTTTTCATCACAGATAAATGAATTGATTGATTTTTTTGTTAATGGGAGTATTCTCTCTCATCCTTTTGTTTTTTGGATGAGCTTAGGTTTATTTACAACTAACTAATAATCCTAATCCATATTCCGAGATAGGTGTGATAATGACCGAATTTTTATTAAAAACTAGAAGGATTGAAAAATTCAAAGTGGTTTAGAATATAAATATCTAGGCTTAGGATAGTGATATCTACTTTATTTTATAAGAAAAATTATAATAATAAATAATTTGGAAATATCTTTATAAGATGATTCAATAGATATATAAAGAATAAAAACTATTATTTTTAATCTTAAAATGTTCTATCACTAATAATTTTAATATAAAAGATGTAAATCAATTAAATACTCATCAAAAATTAATTTTTTCAACAAAAACAGTCAAAATGGGTAGTTAATTTGATAGTTTTGTATGACTAATTCAATCTATAAGGATATTGAGTTAGTATATAACTTTTTTCATTGTTTAATTTTTAATTGTTGAAAATAGTAATATATTAACAAAAACTACTTTATGTATGTACACTAAAAATAAGTTAGTAAATCAATTATTATATATCTGTGCATATTTATATAGATTGGTTCACATATTCTTTTACTAAATAATCAATAACCTGAACAATCAAATATGTAACAGTAAAATAATCAAATTTGCACTAAATAAATAATCAAACTTATTTGCGATATTATTATAACAAAAAAATTTATAAAAAATTCTATAGAATATTGCCATTTTTATGTGCAATAGTTGATTAGTAATTAATTTTTAGGATACACATCAGTATAACTGTGTATTAATATATATAAAAGAGAAAGAGTGATGCTACCCAACCAGCAACATCAATTCTTGGTGGCCAGTGTATACGGTTCAAATTAAAATCCTAGATACACAAAATAATGCGTGTTTTACACGCGTTCGTCTCACGTAGATATACATTCTCTATTTTCTTTTTTTTTGAAAAATTTGGTTTATTCTCGACTGAACGGAAGTCCAAAGCACGGTTTCACCCCTTTGGCATAGCCGTCAGGGATAGAGAACCGTGTTTAAGTAGTGCAACTTACATCAGAATAAAACACGAAACACAAAGACATCAAAGACAACACATACACATAAATATATCAAATTAAGAAGCCGCATCACCTAGTTTTATCTATTCTGTTCTCCCATGTCAGTGGTCAGCGTGATTTTTATCAATTCTATCCCACAACTCTCATGCCCCATATCAGTACTTGGTCATCACATATGTGCAGCAATTCAGCTTTGTCATTGGACAGTAGTACCTTATATTATGCATTGCTTCTTCTATTCTCCTCCCACAGGGTCCATCGCTGGCCCATCTTCTTTGCAAGCTCCTCCCACTCTGATCTTGCTATATAGTCAGCCACCTGTTTGTGTATCACTTTAACCCCAAGAAAAATCAGTCGCTGATGCGTATGCATCTTGGGCTGTTTTTAGTCTCAATTTCTCTCAATTATCATGATATTCTTTGTGGATTATTGTTATTAACTGATCAAATCAAACAAACTTGATGTTCTTTGAGTTGTGTTTGTATTTTTAGATGATTCACTAAGAGTTTTAGGTAATTGAAGACCATTTGAGAGAGATTGAAGAAGAGGGAACGAAGCAGAGAAGAAAAGAGAGATTTGGCTAAGTGTTGAAGCCCACGTATTACGTGGAGAGCCCACGTCATACGTGGGAATTAAACCTCAAAAAGCAAGATTAGACAGAGAGCACACGTAATATGTGAGCTCTCCCACGTTATACGTGAATCATGGCGTCCAAAGAAGCAATTGAAGACAGCAATCCCACGTTATACGTGACTCTCCCCACGTCATACGTGAGGCTTGGCGTTAAATAAGCTAATTGAGGCAGAGGATCCACATTATATGTGGGGCAGGGACGCTATAGGTGGGAGCCAACGTTCACCTCCAGTAATTTTTATTAAAGCCAATCTAATTCAAGTCATTAGGCATCAATTTCACTCAATAATCAAGGGCATGATTGGAAGATTAAAGATATGATTGATTGAAGACTCAAGAGAAGAAGATAAAGTGTTGTAACCATAAGAGATAAGATTAGGATAAGATTATGAGTAGATTAGGATTAGATTAAGATAAGATTAGATTTTGATTTGAATTTAGATTAGGATATATATAAAGATTGATTTAACCATTAAGGTCACACACACTTCAGCATAGACGTTATTCCATTATTCTTAGATCTAGTTTTCATTATGCAAGGCTAAACTACTCCATTGTTAAGGGTGAGGAGCTCTGTTCACCCAGCATGAGGTAGTCAACTATGTACATTCGATTATTAATTCATTGAGGTATTTTCAGTTATCTTCTATGCATGATTTAATTTTCCGTTCTTCATCCCAATAGTTTAGAATCACTGAGAGGTGTTCTTAACTTGTCTAGGGCTAGACTAATTAGATTGAGAGATCTATTAGTTTATGCTAGCTGGAAATTGAATCACATATCAATTAAGTCTAACTAGAGATAGTCAAGTTAATTGTTATGCAACTAAAATTCTGTGGGTTAAAATCGGATTAGAACTAGTTTGGATATAGTGACATTTAATCTAATCTAGGATCACTTTTGAGACTCATAAGAATTAGAATCGGATTCAGATCTTCATCTATTTATTTGAATTGATTGACTAAGAGATTAGCTTTTGATTGGGTAGATAGAAACTAAGTTACTAAGAGATTAGGGCTTAGTTACACTAGATTCGTTGTGCTTGATAACTGAGAACGTAGAGTTGATATTCGAATGTATGCATTGGCCCTCAAGGGAAAAACATCTCCGAAACTCTTAACATCTCATTCCATTGATTTAATCACAAGTAATTTTCTGCCCTTTTTACTCTCTAAATTCGTGTTCATCACCATTATTCTCTCAAGGTTTTATTTTGATCTGATTAGAATAATTAATAGATAGTATTGTTTAGTCCTTTATTCCTCGTGGGAACGATACCCACTTCACCGTGGTATTACTTGTACGATTCGGTGCACTTGCCGAGATCAGAGCGTATCAAGTTTTTGGCGTCGTTGCCAGGGAATAATTGAGATTAACAATACACGATCCGTTAGTTATCTAAGACAGATTTTTCTTTTTTCTAACCCCCTGGAATTTCCTTTCACTTTGACGTTAGGAGATTCCAACATTTTCTCTAGTGTTTAGTTGATTGTTTATGCAGTGGGATCGAGACGATCTAGACTATGATTCTGAACCTGAAAGAACACTCTTAAGGAGAAGAAGAGAAGTTAGAAAGCGTGCAAGACAAGCTGCACTTGAACAACAACTGAACATGGCAGGTGAAAACAATGATGATAATTTCAACAATGTGGAGAATCAAAACAGAGTCACTCTTGGACAATACATTAATCCCACTGCTGAAAGTTGTGGCAGCACCATTCAAAGGGCAGCCATACAAACCAACAACTTCGAACTCAAGCCTTCTTTAATTCAGTTGGTTCAACAAGATCAATTCAGTGAGAACTACCATGATGATCCTAATCTCCACATAGCTAATTTTCTGCAGCTATGTGACACTCTCAAGATTAATGGAGTATCTTCTAAAGCAATTAGACTGACAATCTTCCCATTTTCACTGAGAGGCAGAACTAAACAGTGGTTTCAAGTTCAGCCTCAAGAGAGTATTACAACTTGGGCAGATTTGGTGGCCAAGTTCCTAACCAAATTTTTTCCACCTCAAAAGTTAGCTAAATTGAGGCATGACGTACAATCTTTTGCTCAAAGAGATGGAGAATCTCTTTATGAAGCTTGGGAGAGATACAAGGAAATGAGATGGAAGCTGCCCAACAACATCTTTTCTGAATGCTTACAAATTCAAATCTTCTATGATGGTCTGACATTACAATCAAGAGCTCAAATTGATTCCTCATCTGGAGGATCTCTTCATACTAAGACTGTAGAGGAGGCGCAGGACTTAATTGAATTGGTTGCCAATAACCAATATTTATACTCTACTCCTTCTGAAAGAAGCACTGTGAAAAGAGGAGTCATGGAGGCTGAATCCATTGACACTTTAG
>JASCZI010030290.1:19055-52679 GCA_036250425.1 Stylosanthes scabra
TATGTCATGTAATTGTTATATGCTTTTAAAAGATGTAATGCTTGTATGAAAACTCAATAAGAGATCTTTTGTGGTTACAATTTGTGCTTTGATTAATTGATTAGGAAGTGAATTCTCTTTTGAGAAATCCTCTAGAGAGCTTATTATGTGACTTCTTCATAAAGGCTAAAGTAAAGCTTCAATCAGTAAATTAAGAATAAAAAGGGGAAAGCTATTCAAAAGATAAATAATTAAGGCTTTGAGCATCAATGACTGGAAAGAAAAAGGAATGAAAAGAAAAACTTAAAGAGTTCTCCCATGTTATATGCTTGTGGTGCAATTGTTCAAGGAAAGAGGCTTGGGTAAGTAAATCTGAGGAGTGCTTTATCACTTGATAACTTGAGCCAACTGGTTCGGGATTGTCGATTGAACACCTACTCTAAAGAGCCGCCTTGTAACAGAGCATTTAAAGTCAAAGAAAAACCCCTCATAAAGGAAATAAAAGGAATGATAAAATACTGATTGGATATCAGCCACATATTACTTACTTTATTTCTGAGAAACCTGTTTTCCCAGTTTGTATCATGACCACCATTAATCCAATCAACAATATCTCTTCTATTGGATATCAGCAAGCTTTCTTCCCATTTGATATTTAGTTCCTCCAATAGAAACTGTATCACAATCTCTAGTCCCCTTATATATGAGCCTCACCCTCAGAATTTGCCGTGATCTCCTCTCCCATCCACATGCTAACTTCTCCTTCATTATTGGTGAAGTAGCCCCCTACTGTATATACATGTCTGGTATTATCATAAAAACAGCAATGCCACCATGCAGGTTTTCTTGCCCCCCTCTCTTCCTACTATTACCAATCTTTTTTTTTCCTTTTTTTCCTTTTTCCCAAGTCAACATCCACTCCTTCACTTGATAGTTTGCCTGCTCTCAGGCCTTTCCCATGCGATAATTTTGTTTTCAAAAATGACCAGGTTCCTACACTTCCACACATTCCATAAAATGGCAAATAACAGCATTATCCATCTAATTTTTTTGTTTATGTTAACATTCTGTTTCATCCAGCATTCAAACCAACATTTGACGTTCTCATAACCTACCCATACTACACCCCCCATACAACAGCCAACCACCACAGTTTAGAAGCAAAGGGGCAATGGATAA
Organism: Stylosanthes scabra; assembly: GCA_036250425.1. NCBI lineage: Eukaryota > Viridiplantae > Streptophyta > Magnoliopsida > Fabales > Fabaceae > Stylosanthes > Stylosanthes scabra. The sequence continues at coordinate 20,214 of JASCZI010030290.1, forward strand.
ATAAATGGTTTACCGTTTCTACCTCTTATCCGCAGAGTACACAAAGTTCCTCGCCATGTATGATGATTCCTTTTTTCAAGAGCCCGTCCTTTGTGTTCAGTCCATTTGTAAGCACGAACCATGCCATCATCTCTATTCTCGGAGGGACCAATCCCCGCCATATATTATCGAATACATGCTTCATTGTCGGTGCACCTAATTCTCTTCCGGTTGCTGCCACAACAAAAGATTTTACTGAGTACTTTCCTTCTGGGTCAAAGATCCATGCCGCTTTATCCTGTATACCTGCAAAAAGTGAAACAGTGTCTAAAAGTGTGTGTAGCTCTCCTATTTGTGATCTCTCACTCTCAAAGAAACCCCTTCGCCATTGGAGGTTCCAGGCCCATTCGGTTCCAATCCACAGTCCACAGTCATAGATACAACTGTTCTTCATACTTGAGATTTGGTAAAGCCTCTGAAGTTTCTCCTTTAAGGGTCTATCACATAACCATATATCTTCCCAGAATTTAATGTTTTTCCCATCTCCCGTACACATCCTCCACCCCTCTGAGCAGATCTAATTGAATATGGTATTCCTCTGGCCAATGCTCACAATATCCTTCCACGGCCCATTAGACTTTGCAGTAACATGATCCCATACTCTTGTATCCTCTTGTATGTCGTAGCATGATCTCACAACTCTTTTCTAGAGAGGGTCATCATTCTCCGAGAATCTCCACCACCACTTAAAAAGTAGCGCTGTATTTTTTATTGCTTGATCCCCGACTCCTAGTCCTCCATGCTCTTTCGGTTTCTGTATGGTACTCCATTTTATTGTTGGAACAACCTTATTTTCATTTGCCCCCCAAAAGAATCTTCTCTATATTTGGATGATCTTCTTCTCCACCGCCACCGGCATTTTGAATAGGCCCAAGTAGTACATCGGGAGGCTATTGGTTACTGCCTTTATGATCACTAATCTCCCAGCTTTTGTTAGCAGATTGGCTTTCCAAGATCCCAGTCTCTTCTCTATTTTCTCCACAAGAGGCTTCCAAGTACTTAGTCTTCTTGGGCTCGAGCCTAACGGGATACCCAGGTAGGTGATTGGTAACTCTGATACCTGACATCTCATCGCCCCTCTCAGCCTATCTACACATTCACGGTCACAGTTCACCGGAATAACAGTTGACTTCTCAAAATTTAATTCTAGCCCCTTCATCATGTCAAAACACTAAAGCATTCGCCTATAGTTTTTTAGAACTTCCGATTTCGGTGGACAGAACAAGATCGTATCATCCGCAAATTGAAGGTGTGTCAACGGCATTCTTCCTTTTCCCACTGGCAGCCCCTCCACTAGACCTTCTTCAAGAGCTTTCTCCACCATTTTGTTCCAAGCTTCAGCCACTATGACAAAGAGGAACGGGGATAAGGGATCACCATGTCGTAATCCCCTCTCCATTTTGAAAGGTTTGGTAGGCGATCCGTTGATAAGTATTGACATCATTGCTGTCTTCAACAAAGCTTGCACCCATCTTCTCCATTTTCTCCCAAACCCCATTTTCTCTAGTATTTGATGCACAAAGCTTTAGAGGAGCCCATACTTTTTTGATGAAGCCCATATTGTAGCCGTCCGGGCCAGGAGCTATAGAGGAGTTACAAGCCCACATTACCCTCCTTATTTCTTCATTGTCCGGTATTACTTCTAAGTTTGTCGCTTCGGTATTCGAAATTCTTTGCACCATTCCATCTTGGATTCTAATGATTGGCATATTCTTCTGTGTCTACAAATTCTTGAAGTATCTTCTTGCAAGCATTTTCACTTTCCCCGGTTCCCTAACCCATCTTGTACCATCAAAGGCTTCTTCTATTATGTCCTTTCTTCGTCTGATAGTTGCTTTGACGTGGAAGTATTTTGTGTTTCGGTTCACATCCTTGATAAATTTCTCCCTTGATTGCTGCCTCCAGTAGTCCGCTCTTCTTCTATACCATATCTCAACCTGTTTTTTTAAGGCCTCCCTCCTGATTAAATTTTCATCTACATTTATCTCTCCTTCAATCTCCTCTTCTGCTCTTGCAATTTCATCTTCAAAATTCTTTATCTTCGAATCCAGGTCACCAAAGTTCTTCTTATGCCATTCTTTGATCGGGCCTTTCATTCTTCTCAGTTTGTCACTGGCAGATGAACCCTGCATTCTGTTCCACTCATACTTAAACATCTTCTTAAATTGCCCGTGTGTAAACCATATATCAAGCGATCAGAACGGCTTAGGTCCCCAATCGGATACATCCCTTTCTAGCACAATTGGAATGTGGTCCGACTTGGAACACTTTACTGCTTTGGCGCTTAGTCCCGGAATTCGATGGAACCATTCAGCATCAATTAGAAATCTATCCAATTTACTTGCACTGCGTCCATTCCTCCAGGTATATTTCCGGCTTCCCATTGGAACATCTACAAGCTCCATTTCCTCAATCCATCTTTTGAAGTCTTCCACTCCTACTTTATTAACTTTCCTGCTGCTTCTTTCCTCATCACTGAGCACCTCGTTGAAATCACCGAACGCCATAGCTGACATATTGAACCTTTCTTTGACATCAACAATCTCGTTCCATATTTCTCTTCTAGGGATCACAGGGTTCGAAGCATAGACCAGTATCATCAAGACTTGCTGTTTCAATTCTTCTAACATGCCAGTTAGACACATCCATCTATTCCCTTTAATAACCTGATCCAATCTGAAGAATCCCTTTTCCCAGATACATAGGAGACCTCCACCACCATTCACAGTGTCAATTGCTTCCTATTGATAGTCTATATTCTTCCAGATTCTCCTCACTTCATGTTCTTTAATTCCCTTAATTTTTGTTTCCACTAATCCCACCATTCTAGCTTTGTACATGTCCACCATTCCTCTAACACAGTTTATCTTCCCTCCCCCTCTTAGGCCTTGGCAGATCCAGTGGATAATCATGAGTTTGAGTTTGAGACACCTACCTCTTTCCCTCTCTTCTTTTTCCTTCGCTCTCTGTTATCTGTTTTCCCCTTGCTCGATTCTGCCAGCAACTTTGTGTTTGTCTTCAGATACTTTTTGGCCTTATCTACCTCTTCCGTGTCAAGCCCCGTTTTCATTCCTATCTGCCAGGTATCCTCAACCTCGTCCTCGCTGTTCTCAATCTCATCGGATGGATTCTGCCACAACTCTAATCTTTCCCCTTCATTGATTTCGGATTTCGTGGCCCTCCTCTTTTTGTTCGTTTCTTTCTGCTTCTAAGCCTTGTCTTTCATGCGGTCACACAATCTCAGAGACGTGCATCGCTGGGGTTTCACTCTCTTGTGTTTATGTCTGTGTGAGTGTCTCCCATGGTCAATTTGGTGGTCATCGTCAGAATCGTTTTAGGAGACTAATCTCTCAAAGCCAAGGGAACGGAGATACTCACCGAACCCTGATCCGTGAATTGTTGGGTCTCATCTAGCCCTTCCACGTTGATGTCATTAGGCATCTCAGCCCTCATCATTTGCGTCTCCTCCTCATTCACTGCTTCTTGTCTTAAGCCCACATCCTCAGACCCAATCATCGTAGTGGGTTTATAATATAGCTCCTCCGCCCACTCACGAATAATTTGGTCTGTTCTTCTATCATCTTCTAAGGTTACTGTTCTTGTTGAGCTTCCATCAGCAACAGACTCATCACATGGGCCATTAAGAAGAGACGGCCCATTCTTGGAATTCGAATCCTTCTCCTCTGCACTGTGAGTCTGTTGGGTTTCCCCGACCTTCGACTCACCATCTTCCTCCTGTTCTTCTTCTTTTCAAGCTCTGTTCCTCCACCCATGTTTGCCAAGATTTGCCGTCACCTTCAACTTCATCGGCCGTTCCTTCCACTTCCAGCTGCCAATCTCCTCTGATCGTGCCTTCCAATTCTAACTGTCGCGTTCCAACCTTTTCGTTGGTGCCTCAGATTTGGGAAGGGTACTCTTCTCTTCTCTTTAATTTTCTGGGTGCAAAGAAATTGTTAGAAAAATCATTGTTAAAATTTCTCACTGTTCCTTTTTTCTTCTTCTTTTCAATCTCCAGTCTGCGATTAAAGTGTCGTGGTATGTGTGATACTATAGTTTTAGCTGGTTTAGCATGTTGGTCTCACTTTTAGTTTAAACTAGAGAGTTGTTTTGTCTATATTCTTCTCATCAAAGATTGATTTATAAGTTAATTCATTTTCTGAATATGATTTCCTTAAGTTTCCATGTGAATTGAAGTAGCATTGCCTTTAACCTTAAAAATTGTAAAAAAAAAATAAAGTGGTTTTGAGTCTATGACTGTGCTGTGTTTCAAGTAATAAATATTTTGCATCTATATTTATGGTATTTTGCACCTGTATATCACACAATTTGCAGCTACGCTAAGAACTTTTTAATTTTGCTGTAGAAGAATTTAACCCGTTGGAATAATGACTATTTTGCATTTTCTTCTAATTGATGCACTTAACACTGTATATGATGGTGATTCTGGCACCTTGGAGTCTGTGTTTGGGGCCATTATATTTGTATGAAAATATTTATTATATAGAGATTTCTTCTGCTAATTTTGAGCATACTCTGTATTTAACTGATATCGAATAGCTTAGTGTTTTTGGAAATGTTTTTTATAATCTAAAACCTGGTTCTAGAAAAGTACTATGTTTGTGCTTGCTTGTTGCTACTGGTTCCAGGCTTCTAATTGTGTTTATATCTTATATAGGATGACTGCTAATCATGTTTTTTTTTGCCACTAATGGTTCTACTGTTAGTGTTGCTACTACTGCTTGTAGTTCTAGTGCTGTCGCCGCCACTCAGATGCTTAGAGATTTCTTTTTGCAGATTTATGACAAGAAAGAGTTGCAATTCTTGGGTTCTTCTTCTTTATAATAACCTATGTTAGTAATAAAATTAGAAAAAAGAATAATAATTAGGCATGACATGTATGATGATGGCAACCACTTAATTAAGAGTGGGTATTATTTAATAAAATGATTATGATGGCGGGAAGTTGGTGCAAAAGTGGATCCAATGGTAGAAATGCTACCCAGATAAGCATTGAATTCTTTATGACCATGGGGACACTAATCAATTTCACCTTCTAAATCTTCATAATTGACACTCTATAATTATTTATTCAACCTGTCAGCAATATTTAACACAAATGTACTATTTTCTGTCAATTTTTTTTAAAAAATAAAATATAAATTATGTTCTTAAATTTAATTTGATTCGATTTTACTATCAACATTTTCGATTGATTTCGATTTTACCCCTAATCGATGACAACTTAAAAATATTAAGGATAAAATTATAAACAATTAGGGATAAAATTAAAATCAATCGAAAACATTAAAGGTAAAATTAAACATTATAGATATTTTTAAAACTTTTCATAAACATTAGGAATATCGTAAACCATATTTTACTCTTTAAAAAATAAAATAAATTTGATTTGGTACCAAATTTTCAAACTCATAGTCTATTAAAAGTTTTACCATTTTGAGAAGGATTAGAATTTCTTTATTGGTAAGAAATATATTTTTGAAAATTGCATTGATGACTCAATTTCATAGGGTTTGTTGGAGCGAGTGTTTTTTTTAAAAAAAATATTTTTTGTAGTCAACTTTTTTTAAAAAAATTATAAAAATAAAAATAATTTTATATTTAGATATCTAAGTATAATAATGTATTTTTATTTATTAATTATATTTTAGTATAATAATATAAAAGTAGTTTTTATTTGTCAACTATCTCCCACACACAGAATTACAGCCATGTCAAAACTTTTGAAATATACCTCCCAAGGCCCGAGTCTTGGTCTAGAGTAATTAATTAGATAGATAAGTTGTAAGAATTGGTTGTGAAAACTTTCATATACATATATATATCTGAAAATACCAGAGTCCAAATAATGCACTAAGCAACTTCATCATCATTTATTAAAGAAGATGAATCGGCTTAATCTAGTGGGGTATGTGTGGCATGAGAGATTTTGTATTATGTGCTACAAGTTAGGTCAGAACTTATCAAAACCATTATCCATTGATATTGATTTTATTCTCTAAAGCTTAAGTAGCAGTGCATCTGTTTCATAATGCATTTTGATTCATAAAAAAAGAAGTTAGCCCGAGGACGAAGAAAGTGACAAGGAAGAAATTCTAGTATAATACAAGTGCTCTGTCTTTATCTTAGGCCCATAGTTTTTTTTTTGTTTTAACGGGTGTCTTTGTGAGTGGTTTCGATCTCTTGTGTTTTTCTTGGTAATTTTCTATGATGCACAAACTCATTTAAATTAATAAAATATTTTAGATAATTTTTTCTATAATATTTTTAAACTAAATTTTTAACGATATAAATTAAGAATAAAATTGGACACGTGGATATATTATACTATTTTGATGTATCTAGTATATCCGAAAAAATATATCTTTTTGTTTTATAGATACTGATAAATTTGAAAGGCACATATCGAATGAGTGCTAATAAATGTCCTCTCTAAAATGTATCCAATACGAAACATAATAATTTAACGAATCTCCGTGCTTAATAAGGTAATGATAAAACTTGATTTTTCTCTTTTTTTTTTTAATCCGGCATTTACTAATTACTACTTAGAGTTTTGCCCTAATTAACATAGGACCGATTAGGTATCTATGGCTCTCAAAAAGCAGCCGAGTTCTTTGGCTCTCAAAAAATAGCTTTTGGAGAGCCATCACATAGCCATTTAGTAAAATATTTTAAATTTGGCTCTCAATAAGCATGAGCCACTCATGTAGTGTTTGATAAAAATGATTTTTTATTAAAATTTAAAGTTAATGTATTATTTTGATTTTTAAGGAGTTAGAGTCAGTTTTGAAAAATTACTCAGCAAGTGTTCTTAAAAGCATCCCGATTCTCAAAAGCCATAAATAAAAATCCCTTGACTTTTCAAATTATCAAACGCAAAAAAATGACTCCTACTATCAAAAAGCAGAAACACTGAGTCAAAAAGCTTTACGAAATTTACCTATAGACATGATGTACTATATTATACATGCAGTGGATAAATCTTTCAGCGAATATAACTTAACTGGCTTTAAATTCGAGATCTGTTTTTTTGAACTACTTATTAATTACTTTGACCAATCCGTGGATATGAATAATACAAGTGATTATTATCGTTACTATATTCTATGCAACACCCTAAATTTATTAGAGGCCTTTCAAAACTCATCCAAAACGTTTCCTTATTGTCCAGAAAAAAAAATCAAATAATGAAATAATTTCTTGAATTCTTGTGGATGAACAAGCTCCAATTTAATTTCTTCTCAGTCAGTATACCATAACACATTATTAGAAAAAATTATACGGATCATCATATATAAGGTAAACAAAGAAATAAAACTTTTTTAAAAAAGGTTGGAAATTAAAAGTAATTATTCTCCGTGATATGTGGCAAAAAGGACTTCCACTTTTGCAGGGTGTTGATAATGTTCCCCTCAATATGAATATGAATGAATATAATCAATTATCAAATCACTTCTGGTAAAAGGGTCCTCCTATGTCAAATTACCATAATCACTTTTATTTTTTCATTTTTCAAAAAAAAATAGTAGAAAAAAGAATGTATAATAGTGAGACTTATTACTAAAGAAAACTGGATAGATCCAATCCAACAATTGAATTATTTATTCCCCAATGGATGAGAATTACAAATTAAATAGCCTTTCTAATTTAATTATTAAGACTAGTGTGACTTCTGATCAATTGAGAATAATATCAGAGATAATTAGCAACATGTTCATTCAGGGAGTCAGAGTCAACTGAACGATCCACGCACCCAATCATTAAATAATTATACATATTTTTATGAAATATATATATAAAAAAAAAAAAAAAGAAGAAGCAGAGTCAAATAATTAAGATCATGGAAGACGAAAAGTTGAGAGGCCATGAAACACACCTTGAATTCCCAGTAAATCAAAAGACAGAGTTACATGAATTAATACACATAATAATTAAATTAAAAACACTCACAATATATTTCATATGTTTATATATAGCTTGTGTTTTTGTGTCATGGCCTATATATATAACATCATCGATCATCAATAATAATAATCATATATGATGATGATGATGATGGATGATATGATGATGATGATGATGGATGATATGATGATGATGATGTGGATGATTATTGTGGAGAGACTGAAACAGGGGGAGCTTTATGAGCAGGCATGGATTTAGAACGTTTCATCCAAATTGGAGATGATGAAGAAGAAGAGGAAGAACGATGTAAACGGCACCTGAAGGAACCTTCATGTGTGGTTGGTGAACACAAGCAGTGTCCTTTGGGGGCCCCACTACCGTTACCGTTACCGTTACCGTTACCACTGCCACTGTCACTCTTTGGTGATGTTGTGGAAACTGTGAGCTTTTGATGGGATTGTGATGAAGCCATGGAGAAGCTGGTGGAGAAGGAGAGAAAGAAAGAGAATAATATTATTGATTGATTATTGAAGGAGGTTTATAGTGAAAAACAATGATGTTGGGATTTTTTTTTGGTGAAAAATGATGTTGGGATTTAAGTATTTATATATAGAATAACGCATACCGAGGTAAGAGGATAGTAGTGGATAGAGATTTAGAGATTACAGATTTAATAGTTTTTTGCTTGCCCATATATATACGTTCACTCTTTATTTAATTGTTAGGTCATTGTAAATGTAAATTTTATTTTATTATTATTTTTCTATCTATTATTTATAATTTATAATACAGAATTTAATATACATTTATGATTAGTAAAATAATTTTACACTGATAATCAATATATTATCATATTAATAAAATAATTAACTTTTTAAATTCATTATAGTATAAATTTATCAATCTGATTAGATAATGCATCAAAATTAAATTGTATTATATATTTTATAAGGGAACATCCAAATGTTTAATGTATGAAGAATTTTATTTTCATATTAAAATTAGTCACTAAATTAGTCATTATTCATTAGTGTATAATACGTTTTGAAATATAAAATGTATGTGTAGTTTAATTTATTTTTAGTGTGTATTTAGTATTTCAATGCGTATTATATACCGATGACTGATTTTGATGTATACCTAGCATAACCGTTAATGTATAATTTCTTTTAAAAAAATATCATTTGAATAATATCAATCTGAAATTTGAATTTAAGATTTTCTTTGACTAATTATATATTTATTATTATTTATATTACATATTTTATATACTACAAGATTTTTTTCTATAGAATAAACATACAAATTAGTTCTCAGATCAGAGAACTTTATATTAGATATTTTGATCCTTAATAAAACTTTATTATGTAGAAGTTTTACAAAATTATTCTTGTTAAATATAATATTAGTTTCTCTGTGATTTTGAAGGACAACCATTATATTTTATAGTGATATATTTGAGACCAAATAATTATTTTATAATCATTTTTTATAAATATATTTATTCATCATGCATATTAAAAATTGGATTAAAAATAACGGAAAGACCAATTTATCATCTGAAAATAATTGTCAAAGACTTTTATAAAATAAAAACTTATTAAAAACAAAAAATTCTATCTAAAATTTCTTAAAAACTAATTTGAATATTTTCTGTTGTTTATATATATATTTATTCTCATGATGTGTACTTATCGTTTCAATGATTTGTCGCAGAAGCTGAATGCTTTAAACTTAAATTGTTGAATTAAAACTTCCCATGTTGCCAATTAGAGATTCAGAAAATCTCGTAGAATTGTTTTTCAAGAAAAACTAATATTTCAACACGCTTTTTATTTTTGATTTATGCAAGCTATAAATATGATTAACTTTTATTTATTGCAATATTTAATTTAAATTCACACGATCAATGTAAAAATAATTATATAGACATCTAATCACTTCTGATCTTTCTACATTATTAATTAGCATATAATAAAATTTGATAGGATATAAATATTTTCACTCTCAGTTTGAGTGTTCCAGAATATCACGTCAAAATTTAATTTAATTTCATAGAAAAAATGCATAAAAATAATTTATAAAATTATATAATTATAATATATTATCTTGAAATTAAAATTGTTTTACTCTCATCATATGAAGGCCATTTAAAAAATCACATCACTAATGATGTAAAGAAGATGGACTTCTTATCCTTGTCTTTATTTGTTTTGGGAAAAAAAAGTATGATAAATGTCCTCAGCTAAAAAACGTTTTGATTTTGAATATATATATATATATATATATATATATATATATTTGTTATTGAGACCTCTTGTAATATTAGAGGATAATATCAAATGAGCTATATTTCTATTGTCAATAGTTAGTTAAACATTTTGTTCTAAATTTATCTTCTTTTTTTTTCAAATCATTGCCTGTATATGCAATTATGCTGTTATTTTAGTCTAATATATTATTTATTAATTAACAACTGTATATAAAAAGTTAAAAACATGTATTTGGCATTTTATTAAAAAAATTATTATACTACTGTAATTACATGTGATTATTTTTTTATGACAATTTGATTATTTTAGTGGATAATTATTTAGTTAAATATATAATAATTAATGATTTAGTGACAATTTTTTTTAAAGTATATATATATATATAGTATTTTTTTTAGGGGAAAAAACTAATATAAATCAAAAATTGACGAGCTAGTCTGCTCCCGGTTGCACGACTGACAGAACGCTGTTTTAAGATTGACGAGCCGCTTATCAGCACCTTCATAGAGAGGTGGCGACCAGAGACTCATTCGTTCCACATGTCGTGGGGCGAGTGCACCATCACCCTCGAGGATGTCGCGTATCAGCTGGGTTTCCCCATCGACGGCGAGCCTGTCAGTGACTGCCTTTCGAACTTCGAGAACCTGATGCCAGAGGGTACAGGGAGATCCCGATGGGACTAGCTCCTGGAGATGTTCGGGGAGCTGCCCGAGAGCAACGATCGGGATGCCTGCACCGTGACGTTCTCATGGTTGAAGAGCAGGTACGGAGAGCTCCCTAGGGGTGCGAGCGCCGAGTTGGTCGTCAGGCATGCCAGAGCGTACATCTGGATGCTGCTGTCGACTTCTCTCTTCGGGGACAAGACTGCAGCTAGGGCTCACGTTCGCCGGCTCCCTTTTCTGCTGCGCATCGACAAGCTAGGTCGATACAGCTGGGGGTCCGCAGTCCTTGTCTGGCTGTACAGGAGTCTGTGCCGAGCAGCCAACAGGAATGTCGTCCAAGTGGCAAGGCCGTTGGATCTGCTGCAGAGCTGGATTTTCTAGCGGTTTCCGATCCTTCGACCTTACGGTTTCGACGACATCGAGTGGCCATTGGCCTCCAGGTAAAGCAATTTATTTGTTTCATTATGTAATTTTATTCATTTTTTATTTTATGCTGCTTGATGAACATATTTAATTTTGTGTTAATATTAGGTGGTATAGGTATCTCCCCACATCCGACGAGAAGGGCCCCGATTGCAAGCTCACAGGAGGCAGCTCGATTTGATGCCCTTCCGCGAGGTGAGTTGGAATTAGTATCATTTTCCATATATTGTTTTAGTTATAAAATATGCATGCAATATTGTTGCCTTATACATCATTTCCATGTTGCAGTTTGTCTGTCTCCCGTATCAGGCTCAGGCGGTCGAGGCCATTCTCGATCGATGCATTCTGCAGGAGGATCACAGGGCCCTCTGGAGTTCGATCGTCCCACTCATATACTTCAGGACCATCGAGTGGCACCAGGTGGACCAGGTGATCCCGCAGTTTAGAGGGGTTCAGAATCGTCCTCACGCGGCCCTCAACATCAACTTCATGCATGCAAAGAACGGACGGGGGAATGACCAGTGGTTTCCGCAGACGTATCAGCGCTAGCATGGTTTCTGGGCAACCAGGTATGGTTTAATTTATGGTTTGGCATTTACTTTGAGTTATTGTTTGTGGTTTAGCTTAATTTATGGTTTGTGGGCATGCAGGTTTGCGCAGTTGTTTGACGTTGCACAGTCTGCTGATCCCGGACCCACTGCAGACTTCCTTCAGTGGTGGATCCTCGCCGCTAGAAGGTACCTTGTCCCGGCTAATCTTTTCCATTGTTTGCCACCTGACGAGATCCCGGTCGAGGCCATGCTAAGACAGTCAGCTCCACATCCAGCGCGACCTGATGTGCCTCATGTGCCAGATAACAGACGACTTGGGAGGAGGATGATGGTTAGGACGAGGACCACCGCTCGGGACTGGCAGTGGTTGGACGAAATGATGGTTGAGGATGCGCCGGCCGAGCGATCGACGCAGAAGATTAGGCGCATGCCCGAGAGCTATGCACGTCAGAGAGGGGCGGGCAGAGCCGGTAGAGGCCGCGATGAGGGGGGTGACACGGCGCCTACCCAGCAGACTCAGGGTGGTGCCAGCACCAGTTAGGCGGTAGAGGACGTGGGGACGAGCTCACAGGCTTACCTCCCATCCACCCCTCAGACCCAGAGGACCGCGATCTCATCGAGTATGAGCTCCCCGTTGCAGCAGGCGTTCCTGGACGGGTTATCTAGCCCAGGATTTCAGCAGATGATTAGCGACATAATGATCGTGGGCGGCGGTGGTTGCAGGCCGGACACGCAGTTTGATGGCTCTCAGGTTCATCTGGACCTGAACGAGCCTGTGTCTAGTCCATCGCATATGTTCATGGCTCTTGGTAGGACTCCTCCATCAGCAGCACACGTGCCGGGTAGATCCTTGGAGGTACCGTGCATGGAGCCTACCCGTCTGCCGACTCCTCCAGCGTCACCTGTACCGGCTGAGCAACTAGACATGCCAGCAGCAAATGGGCGGGCCCGCAGAGCTCCACTTCGTCGAGGCTGCGGCACCGGAGGCCATATGTAGTTTTCTTACGTTATTTATGTACTTTACTTTCGCGCACTACTTTATGTATATCGGAACTTTCAGACATTTGTTGTTCGTGTATTTATGTACGTATTTATATTTTTGCAGACGTCTTTTACAATTTTTTTTTATCGCCCTCAACAACCATCAACGATATGACGCGCAACATTTATCTGCACTAATTCTATTAAACCCTAAACCAAAAAAATTTAAAACTAACCTTCAAAAAAAAAAATTTACCTTGAATCCGTGGCATGGTACCACGGATCCCCTAAATTTTTTCAAAAAGAACTCTGAATCCGTGGTAGGATCCCACGATTTTATAATATAGGAAAACAGTGCAATTTGATTATTTTTTTTATTTTGGTGTAATTTGATAATATTAGAATTGGTTTGATTTATATGAGTAACTTGTCTTTTTTTATATTATTATCATTCTTAGGATTTCTATCTTTTACACGTGAGTCGTATTAATTTCGATATTTTTTATTGAAAGAAAAAGAACAAATTAAAGACACTCACACTTCTAACTATGTCTATATGAATCCATCATTGAGAGTATAAAAATAAAATTATGGTCATATTCATAAGCATTGTAGCAGAGCATATGGTCTGCGTCGTGATATTAATATTTTAATTTGCATTAGTTTATTTTCTTGACTGCATTGTGCCCAAGGATCAGGAAACACCTTGGTCGACATTTTTAAATTAACGTTTCATATTTGAAATTAAGAAATTAGGAAAAAAGAATGAAAAAGACATATATGATTTCTTTCTAGCCTATGACATGTTATCATTTTATAATCATACTATTTCTATTTATATATTTTCTCTATTAATTTAAGTTTTCAAAATATTAAAATTTTTATGATTAAAAAGTTTAGAATTCAATTATTATTGTTAAACTAAAAAAATCTAATGTAAAACTCTTTTTATATGTTCATTATTGAGTGGTCTTTTATATGCATATATCATAAGTTGTTAGTATACTTTTCTTACCTTATTAAAAATAAAACATATGGTGTGATGCTAACTAATTCATTAAGATATGTGATTAATTAATCAATTGATGAATAGGTGATGATCTTAATTATTTTGTAGAGGGGCCCAAATATCCGATGAGGAATCAAATCAGAAGAAGATGATGATGGATATTGGAGTGACAAAATGAATAGAAGAAAGGGATTACCATATGAGAAGCTCATGATTTTCGATCCTATTAGAAGGAAGAAAGGAGAAGAAGAAATTATAAGAGTTTTCAAGATGTAAGACGAGAAAGAAGAAAAGTAATGCAAGGTGTATATTTATTTTATTTAATTAATTTTAATTAAATTATTTATTTTTATGTCAAATAAAAAATTATTTAAATATTAAATAACATAATAAAAATATATAGAAACGAACTTTAAATTAATATCGAAATGATCTTTTAGGATGCATTCGGTGAGAGGAGTGAGATTGGGAGATTGAGACTAAGAAACTTAGATTGAGAAATTGAAACTAAATTAAATTTGTGTATTGTATTTAGTTTAAGATATTAAAAAAGAAGTTATGTCTGGGATTCAAATAATCAAATGGCTAAAATACCCTTATACTAATCTATGCACCCATCATGTATTCTCTCGGTCAACAATCCTCGTAAAGAACAATAAACATAATAACAAAAGCATCTCAGTATAATTCAGTTTTCCTCATGGACGAAGCTAGAATATAATTTTAGGGAGGCTATATAAAAAATATGACTTTATATGAGAGAAAAAATAATTAAATTAGGGAGCTAATATAAAAATTATAAGATTTTATATAAAAGAAATTTTCGTTTGGGGGAGCCATTGTCCCCCTTAGCTTGTACTAAGCTTTGCCCCTGGTTTTCCTCTTCTTCTTCCAATAATAATTTCATGTTCCATCATAGCAAGATTACTTGCAATAGACAAATTAACTATTAAATTTGAAGTATTGCATAAAATCAACAGAGAGAATCACATAAACAATGAAGATGGAATGCCATATCTCAGCAACGGCGACAGAATCCTTGTGAGTGCGCCGACATCAGTGGAGCTCAAAGAAGTCCTTGTGTTTCCCCACCACTTTCTCGTTTCTTCAACACAATAGCAGCAATTGGCACTAGCGGCGTCAACGAAGCTCGATCGAAGGTAGTGACTCCTCTCTTCCTTCCTCCTCTCCTCGCCAAAGTTCTCTCGCTTTCTATTGCCTCTATCCAATCTCTTTAATTTGTTCAATCTCTCTTTTTTGTGATTCATCGAAGGGAAGAGGAAGATGATGCGAGAGTGAGAGAGAGTGGCAGGGGAAAGAATGGAGGTGGTTGGCCGATGGAAAGAGGAGATTCGACAATAAATTTGTGGTCGTTGGATGGTGGCTGGATGAGAGAGAGAGGGGCAGAGTGTGAGAAGGATAGATGGTGAAATTTGAAAGGTGCAATAGAAATAATTTTGGAGGTAAATGCTATTAAAATTTCAATTTCAGTTTTCAATTCCTCAATCTTCATTATCTGAAGGTATTGAAAATACTAAAATTTTAGAGAATGAAAGTCACATGCTAATTTTAATTTCTACTTATCAAATATGATACTAATAAGTTTGAGTCTTTTAGACTCAGTCACTTGAAACAAATACATCTCTATTCACATTGAATAAAAAACTTGATTAATTTAATTTGATAAAATAAGTTTATCCTTGTAATTTTAATAACGAAGAAAGAAAGAATATGTGGTTAAAAATATTTGTAATAGCTTGATATACGAGCTTTCATCTTTATTCTCATTCTCATACCTCACGGATTAATGTATCTTGTCTTATGTGACTTTCAGCCTTCCAGAGTTCAATGTATAATTTATTAATTAACAGGTAAATAAAAATACTTTTTACTAGAGTATAACATTTGTCTCTTAAATATTTGCAAAACCTTAGCATTTTCTCTCTCTTTGTTGTTTCAAAACATAAAACTATAAAAACATCCATTAAATATTAATATTATTAATTATCATAGTGTAATTCATATTAAAAATAAATAAATTATGTAGTAATAAGGGAATATTTGAATTGTTTGACAATTGAGATATGTTATTTTTTTACTTGCTAAGTAGCTAAGCTTGGAGAACATTTCAATCTTTTCTATGGTAAAATTAAGTTTTTAGGGCCTTTAATTACTGACAAATAGCAGTACAGTGATTTATTAGTCACGGTTTGTACTGTCTCTGAATAATTTTTACAGTAGTTTTTGTAACAGTTAATAAAAAGACTACAATATTATAAAACTTTAACGATAGTTTGACAAAAAAATTGCTGTGTATATAATATAATCATCGATTTCAATCTCGATTCCAAAACGATACCATTTGATTTGGGTTTAGATAAAGTACACATTACATATATTGATTTTGATTTATTTTATTTTGTTTATTTTTCCTGCAAATTAGAATCTTGAAGCCAGCCGGCCAACCAACTTATTGTGAAGAATATACATTATTATTGGTCCTTGAGAATAATAATAGTAAGGTCCAATAATTATAGTCCATGAAAATTATTATATATAAAAAAAATTAGATAAAGATGGAATATATGTAGATACGTGTCATTCTAATTTGCAATCACGTTGTTTTCTAATAGATATAGATAGATAGATAGATAAATATCTTCAGTTATAGTTTCTAAGTGCACTTCCAATTTTAGTAGCAGCTGAAATCCAAGACAAGGGGAGAGCTTCAAGTAAGGAACTCAGTGGCGTCCAATTCTTTTCTACATATATCTCTCTATTATTATTGTGAGTTTAATTTTGATGTACTGACGGTATAAAGAATTTTATACAGTTATTTAATCAGATTTATGTATTTATTTGACTTTAAAAATAATGAATTTGAAAATTAATTACTTTTGATCTGATTAAATGTATATGTAAAATTCTTTTACACTAACGATATATGAAAATTAAATTCTATTATTTTTTGAATAAATAATCCTAACCATGGGTAGTGAAATTAATGTCTTATCAATCAATAATTTACTTCACATAGAGCGAGGAGTCGGACTAGATGCAAACAATCCGGTTAGTAGTGAAAGTAGTTTCTACGGGACCTCGGTTTGTTAATTTAATTTAATCTAATCTATAATAATAATGTTACAAAATTAGTATTAGGAAGTCATTAGAAAATCGATAAGTTTAATTAAAAATTACCATTTAAAATTAAAAAAATTATTATTTAAAACTAAAAAATATTATCATTCGAAACAGATACAAGTTATCATTTGAAATAGAATCCAATTATTATATAAAACCCTAAACCCTCATCAACACAATTATTATCTAAAACAGATTCTAGTTATCATCCAAAATAAAATACAGTTATCATCCGTAACCTCACCACCATTACCACCACCGCCTAACTCTAACCTCACCACCACTGCCTAACCCTAACCTCACTGCCGCCGCCACCACCACCATTACCACCGGACAGGAGCACGAAGAAGAAGAAGAAGAAGAAGAAGAAGAAGAAGAAGAAATCGGACATGTAACCTTACTGTTTTTGCAAATCCACCACAAGGGTTTCAGCTTCATCAAGCTCGACGATGGCAGCAAAGATCTCTTCGTCCACTAGTCTTCTATCATATCCGACGGTTACCGCACTCTTTACGAAGGCGATCGCGTCCAGTTCTCCATCGCCATCGGCTACAATCTCAAGACAAATGTTGTTGATGTAACTGCTCCTGACGGTAATTCCTACACTCTCGTCTCAAGGAATCCGGCTGAGGTGGAGGGAGAAAGGAAAAGGAAGAAGAGATCGGGGACAAAAAAAAAAGAAGCGGCGGCGCAGTGAAGAATAGTGCCGGTGAATCTGGTTTGGTGCTCGAAAAGGACAGCGCAGTGGTGGCACAATGGCTGCGATGGAAGGAGGGAGGAAGTAAAAGAGAGAGGGGCTAGAATTTTGCGGGGAAAATGACCTAGGGTTTTATTTGCTTTAATTGGGCCCAATTCTATTTGCCATATGTACTTTTTCGATCTAATATATAAAAAAATACATATAGTATACCAAAATATATATATATATATAAAAGAATACATGCGAAGTGAGTGATTTTAATTGTGTATCATTTAAATAAAATTTTTAAAACATAATACATATATAAATTCTTTTATCAATTAAGTTTAATTAAATTATTCTAATTCTACTAAAAGAAAAATACGTTTATCACTAAAAGATGTAATACACAATTTTTTTAGTCATCATGTATCCAAATTTTATTGTTCAACTTAGTTAATAAAAAAGACTTATATATATTTTTTTCAAAAAAAACATTTTAGAGAAAATAAAAAATTAGTATAAAAAATGTCAAATTATCTTATTTTTTATTCTTTAACTACTGGTAGAATAATTAGTAACCGTTCTTGTGATTTACATTATTTGATGAATTATGGCAGCAAACTAAGTTTGACAATAATGTTTTCCATGGTAAGGCAACAAAAAAAAAAAAGAAAAAAAAAGAAGGATGATTTGAAAGACAAAATAGAAGTGGGAAATGAAATATTTGTCCAAAATAATCTCATTCAGCACTCTCTCCACGTGCATAAGCCACGAGAAGAAGATTGGGCTAATGGGCTACCATTAGAAACACCCAAACTAGAATGCTAATGCCTAATTAGAATAAATTTTGGAGATTAAGCCTTTTCTTGACTTTTTACAACTATTTTAATAACGATCCAAAACTTTGACAACAAAAGGGAAACATAAGATAACGACCTAAAATAACATAAGGCTATTGGATCTAATTATAAACTTGTGAGTATTGACAAAGAAAAAACTTGCAAGCCCACCAACAAATACTTGCAAATATATGACCAAAACGAAAGTTTTAAAAGGGGAATTTTTACTGTCCAAAAAAAGGGAGGGAGGGGGATTTTTTTTTTCATGGTATCCCTCCAACCTGTCTGACCAATAACTAATCCATTATGGATTTCAATATTTACTTAACTAGACTAATAATTTAACCATTATACCCATACAAAAAATTAACCAATAAACTAATCTAACTTTGATTGGAATCTTTTTTATTTCGTACAGATTGGAGATTCGTAGCCGAACAAAAAGGTTTTGCTGCATCATCTAACAAAAAAGTAAAAACAGAAGACGATGTAGTACCCAAAAAGAAAAATACAGAAGATGATATTTATGTTGCACTTAAAAAAGTTAAATTCACAACAAAGAAAAAAAGTTAAATTACTCTGACCCACACTACTAATATATTTTTTTTTAACTCTAACCCGTATGTAGACACCGGTAATTTTAGAAGAGAGTTGTGTGAAAAAAAAAAAAGTAGTGTTTGATTTGAGTACTGAGATTGAAATTTGAGGATTGAGATTTAATATTGTAATTGATGAACGGGAATTAAAAATAAAATTTCAATCTCAGTCTTTAAATTTTCAGTATTTTTAATACCTCTAAATAATAAGGATTGAGACTGAAATTTTAATATTTTTTTTACTTAAATATTCTCACTCAACATTTAAGTTTTTAATATTAGTTTTTATCCTCTTTTCATTGACTTAATTCTATCTCTATATCCTAATATCCATCTCTTAATAAATTTTAAACTAAATATAATAACAAACTTAATTAAATTTTAGTCTCCTTGTCTCAGTTTCTCAATCACAATCTCTCAATCTTAGTCTCTCTTCTAAACGCACCTGAAGAAAATTGTGAGGAATTAATTTCAGGGGATATAAGAATATTCAGGTGTAAAAATGACATTTTGGATAGTTAAATAAATTAATATGTTAGAACAAGAAGTGATCTAAGTAACAATAATTCAGAACGTGATTCTCACGTTAAGATGTTTATATGTAAATATCGTATATTTTTTTTGGACATGCTGTAAATATCCTATTGTTTTTGGTCGTGGATGTAAATATCCTAATTTTTTTTTTGGTCAGATGTAAATATCCTACTTAATTTTATGCATTTGGAAGGTTTTTTTGGACCAGGTATTTGAAAGTTTGAAGTCTCCCACTGTTCTTTCTAGTTGGGCTGGGCTCAGCCTTGCCCTGACCTTGACAAAACATATTTACTCCAATAAAAACAACAATACTACATAGTCAATTAATTGAAGATCAACGATAACTAAAAAAAAAAGGAAAAAGAATCAGTTGACTAATATTGTTCAAATAATCAGATAAATATTGGCTATGAATACCTTTTCCTACCCTCTAAACATGATTCTTCTGTGGTCAATTGGTCTTTATGACCATTCAATAGTCTATTTCAAATGGATCTGTGAAACCATAGTTTGTATCTGATTATTGTAGTGATGGACCACGAGTTATTCATGAGATGGTACAATGCAACCATGTTAATAAGTAATTAATTAGGTTGTACAAGTTGCTAGTTTTAAGATGATAGGATATTATCCATCACACATGTTCTGGAGTTAATTGGATAATCTTAAATCATTAGAGAACACATTATTGAAAGGATAGAGAAGACAATCCATAGTATTAGTAGTAGTAAAATTTAATTAACCATAATAATCAAAGATTATTGTTGGTAACAAATTCAGAGCGCAAACTTATAATATTTGATAATGGATTCCGGTGAGATCCACAATTTCTCCCATGTCGTTTATCATCATTAACATATATATCAATGTAAAACGAAACTAAGCTTCGGAATGGCCAATGCTAACAAGTTTTTCAAAAGGAAAACTCATTGTTTACTGTGTACACAAGTAATAAGCAAAGTAAACGCGAATACTTCTTACAACGAATTCTTTTCTTTTATTTTATCTCTTAAAAAGATAAATAAGTAAATAATTAATTTAACTCACACAATATTTTGTTATTCTATTTTAGATAGGAGTGTTGATAATTAAGGTTAGTAAAATAATTATATGCTCTATATACACTAAAATTAGCTATCAAAAGAAGCCACCAGTGTATAATACATGTTAAATACAAAATATATATGTAGTTTAACTCCTTTTTAGTGTGTATTTTATATTTCAATGTGTATAATACATAGTGACTGATTTTGGTGTATAAATAGAATTATTGTCAAACTATATATTGGTTAGCCAAAAATTTGGTTTAGATTAGTAAACCAAATTAATTATTTCAAATGTTAAAATAGATTATTAACCAAATTAAAAAATTAATTAACTGTTTTTTTAACTGATTTTAAAAATAATAATCGGCTTTTTTTTATGAAATAATCAGTTTTCTTATCATTTATTTTAAAAAAAAAACAGTTTTTCCCCGGTTATTTAAAAAAACCAATGATTTATATTTGGTTAATCAATTTTAAAATTTTTTTCTAAATATCGTTAACCACCTTTTATAAATCGGTTACAATCTATTACTTATTTAAAAAAAAAATTGATTATTTAAAATTTAATTAAGGTTTTTTAAATGATTAACTAATTAAAATGATTATTTTTTAAAACCCCGAATTTTTGGAAGAGTGGAAAGACCAGGGATGACAATGAAATTGGTAAAGTGATAAAGAGAGGAGTTAATTACCATTGTAAACAATGAGTATTTTTAAATAAAAAGTTTTCCTAATTCAAATTCTCATCCCTCGTATAAATGTAAACTAAAACAAAAGTGGGATTTAGCTGCGATTTCAGTGGACTGTTGAAATAACGGCGGCAAAACACAAAAGATGGTGGAGTGTTGCTGCATCACACTAGGAAGCTCTATCTTTTTGTAATTAATTCTTAAAGTGCTTTGGGAGAGATTCGAACCAAGAACTAGTGGTTAGTTCAAACTTCTTTAACATGCATTCTATTCCACCAAGTCAACCCAACGTTCGATACATATAGTTCTATTAATTATATATGTAGGAGTCTATATAATATACAAGTTGTGCATTCGATAGATATAATTCTATTAATTATTGATATTTTCATTAAAATAATTTATTAAATTGTGATTTATATTATATCTCTTATTTATTAAAAATATTATATTAACCGTAAAATTGAAGTTATCACTTTTTAATTAATTAGATTTGAATGATGTGAATATTATTTTATCATTTAAATTTGCTTTATTATAATTTTTAATTAAATTAACATCTAAGTTAAAAATATTAAATAAACAAAAATACATTTTGCGGCGGTTCTGATTTTAACTGCCGCTATATTCCTGGCATTTATTCGTTCCGCGATGGTTCCTACATCAACCGCCGCTAAACTCATCAATTTCGCAGCGATTTTTTATAACCGCCACTAAATACGATAAACTGCCGCAAAAATCATTATCATTGTCCATTTAGCGACAGTTTATTCAACTGCCACCATTTGTCGGAATTCTTGTAATTATTCTTAATAAGTCCTTATAAGTTACAGTTCTCAATGAAAATTTAAATCAATTAAAAAGATCTTTAGATGCACTTTTATTAGAAAACAATATCATTTACTATGTATATATATATTATTTGTAAAATCGGAGCGAAATGTGATATCTTTCTAGATCTATATATGCCAAACAAAACTACGAGAATGATGAACATAACACATGTATGGTGTATGCGTACACACAGAGTGATGGAAAATGTAAAGGGTCATGGCTTGTTGCCCAAAGAAGTAACGACACCATAGTTGTCTTTATCGAAATAGACTTAGGGACTCCACATCAATTAAAAGAAGAGAGTCCTTGCTTTCACTTGTAGGACATTATTTAATTTGTTTGTATTTTACCTTCATTATTGCATCATGGATCGGAATGGCCCTCCTAAAAATTAAAACTCAGATTTATATAGACATCTTCCTTTAATTCTTAAATTCTTATGTCGGGTAGCCAAAAATGTAAAAAGTTACTTGTGATAATGAAAAAGTTAATCACTATTAATTTTGTAATGATATGTGAGTTTTATTAACTTAATTAAAGAATAATTAACTCCTCGATTTACCCTTTACTAACTTTTCATTTTAAAAAATTTTGATCCAAAAATTATGATTACCTACTACATTTTTTTTTCTTTCCGATAATTGAGCTACTCACAAGCGTTCCATAAAATGGATGTGAGATCAGTTTCAACAAAATCAAACAAGAAAATATAAAAGAAAAATTACATTTGTCTATCACAGTAAAAAAAATTTTTGATTACCTACTACCACTACAAGAAATGCGCCCGTTACCGGCAAAATTATCGGCGAATTTTTTCATAATTTTGGCCATTTTCATCGTTATCGTGGAATTTACCGACGGATTTTTTCCGCCGGTAAAAGTGGCGCCGGTAATACGTTACTGACGGAATTTTCAAATCCGGCGATAATTACCGGGGATTTTTCCACCGGTAACATAATTTTGATGGCCAATTCAATTTTAGTATTACCGGCGGATTTTTTCCGCCAGTAATTCCGACGGTAATTCCCCCGGTAACGATAAAAAATTTTTTAAAAAAATAAATGCATAAAAAATTACCGGGGAAAAATCCATCGGTAATTCCCCGGTAACAATATATATATATATATAAAAGATAGCAATCCATCTCAGCCTAATAACATTATGCAACTTTTAAATCAATACTCTAATTAACAAAATAACCAAATTTTACAGAACTAAACTTATTGGTTACACTTGAAAAAGATATTAGACAATTTTACAGAACTAAACTGAGAAAGAAGATAACCAAGCAAAATGACTAAATATAATAACTAGTTAAGAAGGTAACATTTTTATAGCAACATGCATATTGGGAAGCACTCCTTTGTAAACACTTCAATACCTTCCTTCTCCAATCTTCCAAGATGGATCAAAATCATTACTTGACACCCTTAACAATTGTATTTGCAACTTCCGATACCTGTAACATAGCAAGAGATAAAGCAAATACACAATCTAAAGGGAGAAGGGGGAATATAATATACATGACATAAAGCAAAACTGATATATAAGTTCATTAGCAGATATAAACACTTCTCTATAAAATCAGTTTTATCTTAAGGCACAAATTCTATCCTATTGTATTGAATGGTTGTCTCTAATATCATAAACAGAGACTGCTTAATATCTAGAGAACTAACCATATTACACAGATTAAATATTTAAGATCCAAAGATTCAATATTTAAGATCCAAACATGAAAAGAAAAAAGAGGGCAAGCAAACAAATAAAAGTTTTCATTCTATTAGGGACAACAAAAGAACATTTTACTAGAGATAGAAGAAATAACAAAGTAGGATGATAATATATGCACTCACTTTGCGAAAACAACAGGGACAATCAAAGAAGTACACGAGTGGTCTCCCTTTTGAACCTTGTTTTCTTTCCTTGCCTGATTCCAAAGCAAGGCACCCATTGCCATTGGTGTGTATGGATTCATTCAAGCCTCAAAGCAATAGTACCTGGGATCAAAATAGCCTCCTCGACAGTGCAGAACGGCAGCGGCGCGGCGATGGGCTCAGCGAGAAGGACCACGGGCAGAAACACCAATCCACAAGAACACCCCTCATGTTTACATTCACATGCCTCTGCACTTTCTGCAACTAATCTAATGGCCTCTTACTTGGATTTACCTAAACTCCCACAACAAATGAGACATGAAAACTTAATTAGACAAAATAACAACTTAGCCAAAATCCACAAACAATTGCAGAGTTTTCAGCTTTATACCAACTTAGATTATTGCATTACCCAACAAATCCATAATCAAAACTTATAACATTTCAGGTACCATTATTGTGGATTTATTTTTTCATTCAAGTGATGAACTTACCAGATTATATATTTCCAATTTCCTTCTAAGGGCTCATTGCCATTTGCTTCACATGAATTTCATCAAACAATTGAAAGTTAAAACTAAGACGTTAAAAAGAAGCACTAATGCATTATCTAGTGTATAGACTCCATTATTAAAACTCACGTTCAAGTATCTCAATTTAAGAGTAACATTAAGGAACAAGGATCTAGCTAGCACCTTCAAATCCACGATGTTTTTGAACAAAGAATCAGAGTCAATTTTGTGCAAGTTGCAAACACAAGTTGCAATGTGGGTTGCATCAAAACTGTGCAACCAAATCCACATCATAGAATTGAAACATAAAACAAGTCATATATGCATATAAAAAGAAAAAGAAAAGATAATATTCATAATAAGCCTCAGGAAATGCATGAGTGAAGGCTCCCACTAACTAATAATAAGATACCAGACTAAGTCAAGAATCAACGTATTTCTTTCTTTCTTCTCTCATTCTTCTTTTTCAGCCACGAAATTGAAAACGACATAAGCAATTAAAGAAAACTAGAAATTCGAAAAGTAGAATTTGTTCCCAAAAGTAAAACCCTAAATTGAAATTCGAAAATACCTCCAATTTACGAAGATAATTGTAGATATCAAAGCATAAGGAGCACATAACTGCGAATCTTCGGTAACTTCCGACTTCTTCTTTGTAGCGTCAACGATTTTCGGCGGAGTCGTCGCCGGTCTTTTATTTTTCCGACGGTCCTTTTCCTGCCCCTGGTGGAGCTCGAAGAGTGCAGCTGTGGCCCTCTTTTTGGCCTCGCGATGGGGAGCGTAGGGTTCTCTTGGCGGGCCATTCGAGTGGGAATGGGGTGAGGGGAGTGACGGTGGGCTTGGTGACGCAGACACTCCGGTTGGGCTTCGTGGCACTCTACGATGGCGTTGGTGCGATGGCAGCGGTAGGGAGAGATGGGTGGGTGTGGGGGTGGGGGTGAGAGAAGGGCGAAGAATAGGTTATTAGGGTTTGTGTGTTGTGAAAGTGAGGAAGCAGGCGTTGCTTTTTTTTTTTGTTATCTTAGAGTGTTATCGGCGGATTTACCGGGGGCATTTTGTTTTTTATGTTACCGGCGGAAATTTCCCTCCCTAAATCCGCCAATAACGTTGGCGTCTCTCGTAGTTAATTTCGAAGCCAGAATTCGCCAGTAATTCCCTCCAAAAATCTGCCGGTAACGTCCGCCTCAAATCCCGCTGGTAATTTCGCCGGTAACGAGCGCATTTTTTGTATAACTTCCAATCTTTTTTTTGTTATTATTTCATCTATATAAAAAATAGCCAACAGATAGATAATCGATAACTAGGGCACAATAAAAAAAACGCATTGTCATGTATCCATCACTTCTCCTTCTAGTTTCGATCGGAAGGAGCATTGCTAGCTCCAAGAAGAGTAGCAGCCGCAGACGCAGCCAGCGTCTCTTTCTATCTTAAGCGGAACAGAATCGACAACAAGAAGTATATCAGAGGCTGGAGAATCCGGAGCAATGGAAGATAGACCAGTAAACAAGCAACAACCCAAACGTCTCCGTCGGGAAAGACCACGTTCGAGATCTGAGGCATCTTTGCAACTACGACGACAATACTCCACAGAAGGGAGGCGTCTGCTTGCTTCTCATGGCGATCTACTCCACCGTTATTCTCCTTATTCCTTAATCTAATATGTCTTATCTCTTTCTTTCTCGCGCCGAGTTTGATCCCGAGGATGACTCCTTGTCATTCGTCTTCAGCGGCGCCAATGAGGATGACGTGCGTCGTGACCAGTGTTCTGAAAATCGGACCGGACCGGCCGGTTCGACTGGAAAATCGGGAACCAGTCCTTTGTCCGGTCCGGTTCATATGCGAAAACCGGTTGGTATCAGACCGGTCAAAAATCGGTCAAAAACCGTAAATCGATCAAATCGGACCGATTTTTTAGTTTTTTTAATTAAAAATTAATAATATTATATTTTAAATAATTTTATAATGGTTTCAAATTATTTTATTATATATTTAAGTAAACGGTCCGACCTCAGTCGAACCTCTAAACTCTTGAACCAGTCACTTCATCGGTTCAGTGACCGGTCCGGTTCTCTAAACCTTGGTCGTGACAATGTTGTCACATCCACCCTTGGCGTCGATGAGGACAATAGTTTTAGACTGTTCAATTTTATTTTATTAGATGGTATATTTTATTTGTTTGAATCAGTTTTATTTTTATGGAGCATTTGTCTTTTAATTTTGGATGATCAAATTTTTTTTGGATCATTTGTTTTTTTAATTTTAAATGATTATTTTTAATTGACTATTATTAATATTATGTTAGTTATCTAAAATACAAAATCAAGTTTATTGCACACAGATAAATGTTTTGTTAACAGAATCTATTAAAAAAAGGTAATATTAGATGTACCATTGTATACACCTCTACGGCTGGCTGTACACATCATTTGGCAACACAGAAAAATATAAACATTAGTACAAAAACAAAAAATTTTCTATGCTAATATTTATATTTTTCCATGTTGTTAAATAGTGTGTATATACAAATGTCTACAATGATACACATAGAATTATTTTACCATTTACAAGTTGGATTCATGATTATACCAAAGTACCAAACTGAATATATTTAAAATTAAAAAAATAAATTGATTATTTAATAAAAACTCATACATCAAGTTATAAATCTTATCTCTTCTCTGGTCCTTGAAAATTCACGTGCACAATCTCCCATTGTTAATTAAGAACATAGGGTTTGTCTTCTAGTGAGTGCTACGAGGAAATGTCAAGCATGCAAGTATGCAACAACTTCCTTTAAAAACAAAGCAAAAGTTAAGACAAGTACTGTGCATTCCTCAAATGTAAATATAAAATTAGTAGTAATTAATAAATTACAGAAAGGGTAACCAATTGAAAGTTGGCATGTGTCTGAATTACATAGTTAGAAGAGCTATGATCACGCCTGAAAAGGAGAAAGTAAAAACTCGTAGCTAAATTGCTTTGTCTCTCCCGTTTCTACTTTTAAGTTTTTAACCTTGGAAAATATATACTACTGCAGATCTACCACACACAAAAAAAAAAAAAGTGAAATTGATAAAATATTACAGTAATAATCCAACTACTCCAACCTCTTCTATTTAAATAATAAAGTTATTACAGTTATGTCTTTGAAATAAGCCACTATAATAATCTAAATAATATGTATAGACAAATCAAAGCGAAATTTTATTTTAAATGTGCTTAATAAGAGTGTGCCAAATTTAGAATAAATTATTAACATAATTCTCTATTGGAAGAGAGATATGAATTTAGTAAACTTTAAATCAACATCAAATAAGTTTCTAGAAATAATATATAAAGACATCCTTACCACAAAGTTGGTTATTAGGAGATTGAAGTTGGGCAGAAAATCTTTGGAATTAAACTCATTATTTTTTAGAGTGTATAGAAATTGGTTACAGTAGTTTGTTATAACCGATAATAATGTAGAATAAAACCAATGGTAAAAGGTTAATACTAATTAAGTACTAATTAGCAGTAAAATTTATCATATCATTTAATATTTTAAAAAAATTTAATTTAATTTTTATGAACTGGTATTTTAAAATATTTTACAATTATATTCATATTTTTCGATGACCAATCACGAGTCAATAAAAAAAATTATTTTTATTAACGTGACGCTACATAATTAAATACACGTATAAAATATCTTTACGCATCAAAATTAGATTTAAAAAATAATGCAACCATCATTTTTGGTATTTATATTGATACAAGGGTATATGGCAAAAGAAATCCATACATTAAAGGTAGGGTAAAATAGAAGCAAGTTAGAAAGAAAAATGGGAGAATGACATCACCATGAAGGAGAAGTAGAAGGGGAAAAAGAGGAGGATGAGGAAGCTGAGTAGATACAATTGTTATTGTTGCTATGTGATTGGTCACTTGCCGATAACATTCCACCACCCCTATCTCTTGTTGTAATAGTAAGAGAAAGCGAAGAAGCCTCTTCATCATCAGGAAGCTTCTTCTTCATTGGACTCATCAAATCTAAATCATCCAATTGAGAAGGGGAAGTTTCCGGTGTTTCAAACGGTGTTATCATCACTACTACTTTGCCCTCTTTTTCTTCTTCTTCTTCTTGGTTCTCATAAATGGGGTTGGATATGTACACAAGGTGGTGCTCCAGATCCCTATCAGTAACATTACTACCGCATTCATCATCATCATGATGAGGATGAGGATGAGGATGAGGATGAGGATGAGGAAAAGGAAGAGGAAGAGGAAGAGGAGGGTGTTCTAGTTCTTGTTGAACTTGCTTTGGAGATATTGGAGGAGCTCTATTAATGAAGGAAGCAAGTGGGGAAGGGACAGAGACAAGCCCAATGCCATGAGGGATACTACTTTCATTTGCATTGATGACTTCTTCTTCTTCCATGTGAGGAATGGAAGGAAAAAGGAAGCTTCTAGGAGGATGGAGTACGCCTTGTGCATAATAAACATTGTTGTTGTTGTTGTTGTTCAAGGTTGGATAAGAAGGGGTGGCTACGGAGGAGGTGGTGGTGGTTCTGAGGTTGTGGCGGCGGCGGAGCAAGAGGGAGCAGTAGAGTTCAGCAAGGAGGACAAGGATGAGAGAGAAAACAATGGCGAGGGTTAGAACCGTTACAAGGGTTGCTCCCATGATCATCTTTGAAGTGCCCTTCATTTTATGATCTTTGGAAGATTATTAGGATATGATAATGATATGGTATGGTATGGTATGGTCTTAATTTGCGGACCCTTTATTGTTGGTGGTGAGAGAGACAAAGGCACAGTAATAAAGAAGGAGGGAGAGGGAGAACCCCTTTTTGGCGGGAACTGTCCTTTTTTTCTCTTTATCAATTCTGACACTCGTAGTAGTAGTAGTTAACACTTCTGACTTTTGACAACAGGGACACTTCATGCTAAATATGTAACAGAATCTTATTAAATGTAATTGATAGTTCAAAAACTTAATAACAAATGGTGGCTTGGAATTTATAGTTAAGTTCTAAAAAATTTAAAATAAACTTCAACGAATAAATTAAAATGGTTTTTTTTTGGACATGAAATTAAAATGTTTTGTTTATAACAAAAAGTTTTTTGTTCTCAAATTTCATAAACTTCCTTATAAGTTATAATAGAGTGGATGGGTCCAATCTTTACCATCGATTTCTCATATAGAAGTGATAGAATAGAACAGGCACCAGGACCCAACAATAAAAAAAAGAATAGATTAGGCTCCCCCAAATTGGTTATTGAAAATTTGGGGAAGAATAAGTCCAAAAAAAAAATTGGGGGAAGAATATCTCCAATGCATGTATACCTAGCGCTGGAAAGTGTCAAATCCTTATTGCACCACCAGGTTTTCTTGCGGATTGCCTATTGTAGTATTTTATTTAACTTGTCCAGCCCCGAAAAACCCGGATGCCCTCGTCCAAAAACTAAAATAAAAGAATAGCAGGGACCTAAACAAAAATCCAGTAAAATTAAAAGAAAATTAACTTTTTTAAATTTCCTTTTTTCCAAATAAAAGAAAGAAGTTCGCATAAATAAAACCATAGCAACAATGTTGAAAAAAAAAAATTACCACAATTGTGAAACAATTTCGGCAATGTTAATGAAGTTTTGAGATGTTAGTAGGCGATGCCCAGTTACCCTAATAAATACACGTAACGCACTTTCACATCCTCAACTCGCAGAAGATAGAATTACGATCAATTTCTATTACAACCTTTTGCAATCATGAAAGGTCAAAATGTTTGCGTATAACCACCTCTGCTACCTCCATTAGTGAAGACGATGGCAGAACAACTGTTGTCGATCAACACAGGTAAGGCCATGGCTGGTTACCAGGTACAGAAATGAAATAGTCAACAATCTGCAACTATAACCCAAACTGGGAAATCTTTATCTATACCAACACTTTAGATGATACCACAGCACCATGATCATAATCACTGGAATCACCAACAATATTCTAATAAATAATGAACTTATTCATAATACTTTTATGTTTTATCCCCCTTATGATCCTCTCAAGGCTGCCATCCTGGCAGCTAAATCATCATAGTCAGGTAACTTGGGATGCACATGCCGAGCTTCTTTTGATCCATCTGGCTGAAACGAAGCTGCACGGTTGAATATTTTGACTTTGTTAACTTCCATAGTTCCTGATTCTTCATGAGGAAGAGAAGCTGATCTCGGTGGATGAGCCACCATCCCTGGTGTCTCATCAGGTCCACTTAAGGTTCCGTTTTTCACTGTGGAGTTATCAATTTGATGTCCATGGCGAGTTTTAGACTTTCTTCTTGATTTTTCAGGCACAGGGATGGATGGCTTTTTGCTATAATGAATCAGCAATCTATCTATAATCCTTTCATCTTCATCAGTCTTATGCCGCTCATCATCAAACAAGATTTGCAAGCCACGCCTTGATTCATCTCGTCTTCTGCTCCTTGATTTTCTACCAGCTTCAGCATCCTCATTACTGGCATCGTCGTGATTAGATCGTGATTTTGAGTGCTTCCTCCTAACAGATTTGGGTTTTAGTTCAGGGGCTTCTGCAGCATCTTCATGAACAGATAGCTCGTTTTCATGACTCTGTTTATTTGGTCTTGAATGTCCATTGGCCTGATGATCTTGTTCAGAATTATCCAAACCCAATGAGGACCCAGCGTTGGGCATCTCTGGTGCTGAAGGATATGCAGGGATGCCAGAAGACACCAAATTATTCCCAGGTATGGTGCGTTTAGAGTTAGGCTTGACATAAGGAGGTGGGATGGCATTATTGTAGTAGGACTTTACCCTAGGAGATTCGTCCCTCTGGGCTTGTCTACCATTAGGAGCATCATGTAGGCCACCACGAGCAAATGGCTCATTGGCATTGTCCCTCTGGGCTTGTCTACCATTACGAGCATCATGTAGGCCACCATGAGCAAATGGCTCATTGGCATTGCTAGGCGAAGGAAATCCAGTATGACCAGGAGACTTCCTAGTAGTGGCAGTGTCCTGACTTTCTCTTAAAGGGGTGGCATTTCCCCAACTATCATGCAGATTGGAACCACCTTTGAGTTGTTCCACTTTGTTATCCTGAGATGAACATCCAGTTGGTTTTAGCATACTACCCTCCTTCCAATATTCTCTATCATTCTTCTTAGGTGTAACCTCTGCCCTTTGTGGTGACGGACTACTGCGGCCATCCCTTTTCTGATAGACCTGATCAAAACTATTTGGCTGATTGAATCCATTTTCAGGGAGTTTGGAGTTCGAACGAAGATCATTTGCATGTAATGGTTTATTATCAGTCGGATGATTATGCTTGAATGTATTTTTTCCCTGCACAAGTATATGTAGTGTTTCCCACCAGGAAATTATATATTAGAAAAATCCTGAAAACAGTATCCCACCAGGAAAAGAAAAAGAATGTGCACAAAAGTAATCATGTAAAACTATAGGAAGTTTTTTTTAATTAAATTTAAGAGTATGGAGTTTTTTTAAAATAGACAATGAAGCTTGTCATGTAATTAAAAGGGAAAGAGAAGGAAGACAGCACCTGAGCAAATGCAACTGATTTTGACATCCTCAGCTCAAAAGCTTTGGAGTCCCACTTTATTGAAAACTCTGAAGCGATATCCTGCATCAAGCGGATCTTCATCTCCAGTGTAAAAATCTTCGAATTCAAATTTGCTGCAAACTGATAATTAGCAATTCACGTGTCAGTTTTGAAAGAAAGTCATAAATATATGAAATCCTTTATTACATAGGAAAGTGAAAAGTGACCTCTTGATTAACATAACATTCTAGGTTCCCGTATCTCTCCTGAAACATTTGCCGAAGATCACGCAACTCT
>JASCZI010030290.1:52689-70863 GCA_036250425.1 Stylosanthes scabra
TGCAGCGGCAAACATCAGGGTGGATATAGCTTCCCTGCATTCCTCAGGGCATCCACTGGAAGAAATTGCAGCAATTGAAGCACGTCAAATATCCATTTAAAGTTCAACGCCAAATATTTAGACTGTATAGTAGTACATATCAACCCACTAAAAAGAAGGTTAACATTATCATTTCATATGATATAATATTCTGTTAAAGAAATGTAACAATAAAATAATTGATGTTAACTAGGAAATGAGTAACGAATATTCCTTGGCATTTTGTTGCACCGTTCTCTACTTCACATGCATAGCATAAGCATTATATTATTATTATTATTATTAGATAATGAAATCTAGTCAGAAAATTAATACAGATACAGATACATATGTAAAACAATTGGATGAAGTTTGAATTTTGAACATATACAACTTAGATTCTGTCACTCTCAGAAACCTCCAAAAAGAAGTGGCCGGCGAGATTATGACTACTTATTTCTATGAGATGTTGTTCGGTGCATTTGAATATTTTGTTGGAGCCTGCTTTGACAATTCTCCATCACCCATGTCATAATCCAAAGTAGTACACATTACAAAACTAAAAGATTTATAATTCTAGCTTTATCAAACTATCATTTCAATTAAATAGGCACACATGCAAGCACATATCAAGCCTGGCAGATTACTTCGTCAATTATCATGGAAAAATATCTTTCTGTTTTGGGGGAAAATAAGCATCAATATAAAACAGATTCGTACCTTAGTTTCTGCAAAACTGAGAGGTGCTTCAACACAAAATCGCATGATTGCTCAATAAAATCATAACAAGATGACATAGTCAACTCAGCGATTAACCCTTCAGCCTGTAATTGTATAACCATATCGCAAACAAGATTAAAAGCTCAAAAGATTGAAAAAAAAATACAGATAATTTTTGGCACTAATTTATAAAAGGCTCTCCTAAATTCACTTTCAATTAAATAAGAACAGCCACATCAGAGAGCCTTTCATCCTTCATATGCTTTAGATTTTAAAACAAAAAAAAATGTGTCAAAATCCTTTGACTATCAGTTGAATCAAGCAAGACCAAAACTAGCACGTTCTTCTGAACACGGAAACATGAAACGGAAGATTCAGAAGCTGTGCATTGAACTCAAAGATCGAGTTTAGCAAAGAATCTTATCTGGCGTAACCGAATCCACAAATTTCATGAAACAAAAACAGGAAGAAAAAAAAATCAATTACTCTATTGTAAGCATTGTCCTCTAATAGATTCGCAAGTAGATCAGCGATGTCTCTCTTAAGAAACTTCTCCGTTGCCTTCCTCTTCCTCCTTATCACATCGATCCGATTCTTCGTCTGTTTAATCAACGATTTGCTGAAAAACAAAAAGGAGATAGAATAGAAATGAAAATCACAATCGGCGTAACCGCAATCAGGTGAAACGTATGAAGAAGAAGAAAAAGAAGAAATAAAAGCAGAGAAATCAAAGTGCGAAACCATTTCGCGCTGAATCCCCGACCGAGGAGGCCGTCGAACATTTTGGAAGATCTGATTCGGTGGCGCGCGACTCAGTGAAGGAGGTGACTCGGGAGCTCAGAATGTGAGATTCGCCATTGACGAAATCCTTACGCTTATTTATTCTTTTCTTTCTTCCTTCACAGAGAGCAATAGCACAGAGCTCTATGTAGTGGAAGACCAACAACTGAAACAAGAAGAAGAAAGGGAAACAAATAAAAATGAGATAGCAGAATATTAGTATTAAAGTTAATAAATTAAATGAAAATGAAAATGCAATTTGTTTCTTTTATTAGAATTTAGAGCTAAGAAAAAGGACGCTTTTTCAAGGTTGGTCAATTACTGGAATGACCTTTGGCTTTTTGTGCGACGGTGATGGAAACGTGACCGGCGGTGTTTTTTGGTAGGATTGATAGGGGGTTGTGATAAGTGTGCGCTTGCCAGGGAGAGACTAAGATAGGGGAGAACGACACATACCGTTAGATCTGATGACTTTTATCGGCGTGTTAAGTGTGATGAACGGTGATGATTTTGGGTTCGTGAGAGCAATAGATGGAATCTGTGTGCTGAGCTTTTGTGTCAGAGATAGGGTAGGTTTCAACTGCCGTTTTAACGGTTTCAACAGAGTACTATGCAAGAAAAGAATACTGTTTAAGAGAAAAATATTGAAAAGATCAATTTTTTTAAATATTTTCTAAACATTAATTAAATAAATAAATTATTTTAAAAACTTTTATAAATATATTTTTAAGATGTGCTAAATAACTTTTTTTTTATCATCTTATAATATTTTTAAAATATTTGTCAAATAACTTTATTAAAAATGTAGTTTTAATGCATGTAAATGTAGAATTTATTTTGATACATTTAGTACTCAGCTCTTTCTTGTTTTTTTTTTTTTAATGAAGCACAGACAAAAATAAATAAATAAACTCCCAAATCTTATGTACCCTGTCTTATGAAAGGGTTTCTTCTTATTATTATTTTATTGGTTGAACTCTCCCTTATTTGCTTCTATGCATGTAGTCCATTTGGACCTTATTCATTTGTAATGAAATTAACTAGCTTTGATATTAAAAAAAAATAGTGATTCCCATATTAGCAAAAAAGTTACTATTTATCATTATTACTTATAATAGTTTATGTTGTAGGGTAATTGTTGGAACATTATGCAAATAAGTCTCATTTAGTCTTTGATTCCAAATGAATTGTAATTGTCTTAGGTGTCGTAAAAATGTTATCCCGTAAAACTAAGGTTGAGACTTCATTATAAATGGTTAAACAGAAAAATAACCTTTTTCTTTTTCCTTTTTCGTTAAAATTAATTAACATTTTATTAATATTGTATGATAAAAAAAGTTAACTTTCAGTAAGTTGTGATATTCTATGTGCGTTTCAGAACTTGATTTATTTACATGACAAAAACTCATTCAATATTTAATTTTCTTTATTTTTTAAAGGATTTTGCTCTAAGAATACTGGTTAAAAAGTATTTATTAAATTTATTAATTATAAATTTATATGCTATTTAATAATTATGTGATCTTAATTAATTAATATGACTCTTTTACATTTGTTATACTTAAATTATTTTTTAAAGTTTAGTTACACTATTCTAATCTCCCTCCTAAAAATGAAGATTATATTTTTATTTTTGACTAAATATATGTATAAACTTCTCTCCAAAAATACCTACTAAAACTATTAGCGCCAAATTAGAATAGACTCTTCATATTTTTATTCTTTTATCTAATTAGTCAAAATAAAAATATACTCTTAAATTTTAGGAGGAAGATTAGAATAGTGTAACTAAACTTTAAAGGATAATTTAAGTATAATAAATGTAAAAGAATCATATTAATTAATTGGGACCATATAATTATTAAATAGCATATGAATTTATAATTAATAAATTTAATAAATACTTCTTAACTAATGTCCTTAGGACACATGATAGCAAAATTTTTTTTTTTTAAAAATGCTACAGAATTAATATTAAGGAGCCAACAAATCAAATTAAAAATTATTGGTGAAATTAAAAAGAAGAAAAAGAAAAAAAAATTAACTATTATGGGCCACTAAGTGTTGGTTCTATAAACTTCTCTTAATTTTATCATGTGATATGCTTAGCTCATTTAGTTTAAAATTATAGCATATTATAGTAATTACTAATTACAGTACCCTTCGCAGCAAGTCATTCTATTCTTAGTCAACAGTAATTATTTTGAAAAAAACAAAAAATATACACAAACCGTAATAACAGTATAACACATATTACCTTATGATGAATAAATATTTAAAAAATAGCATATTACATTTCTCGTTATATACATGGAGTGTGGAATAATTAAACTGCATAATAATAACGTTATGTCTAGCTACCATATTTCTCAGTTCCTGCATATATATACACAATTATACATCATTATCAAATTGTAATCCCTCGTCAAAATCTACATATGTAGGTGATGTGACCTCTCCATGAAGAAAATGGAAATTGGACAGCTGTAGATTAACATTATTTGGTTGATGGATCATTAATTAGTTCAAGCTAATATTAATAGAGATTGCTTATTTAATTACATTTGTATTGCTTGTGGAAGGATCGAAGTAGACAATAAACTAATACTAAAAATTTGAATATTAAATGCATATTTGATCCTTAATTAGGCATATAATAAATACTAGCTTGATTTTAATAAGCTCATGAGCGTCAACATCCACATGAGTGTGTCATCAGAAGAAAACTAACCTTACCGAATTTGTTCAACCAATTACCATCAATTTACATGCCCTTCAAAACAAACAGAACTACAAACCGAACTTGTTGCTTACAACTAACAGAGAATCAACATAATTTATTATCATTGCTATGTTGATAATTGATACTTTATCCTTTATGTTCGTCGTGGCACAGTATTCAACATTATTAAGTATAAACCTTCGGCATTAACATAGGAAAAAAAATGTGCTTTTGTCAGAAATTGAAGCAATTATTATACTAAATCACCTCACTGAAGAATAAAGATAATAACCTACTACCAAAGAAATATAATATTGTTAAATTATTTAGGTGATCTGATGTTATCCACGTCAATCAAGTCTTTACAAAAGATAGATTCCTCTTCCACTATTGCACACCACAATGTGATAACAAGTTAATGAGTTGTTAATTAATGATAATCTTGCTTCTTTTAATAATAATTATATAAAAAATAAATAAAAGTTAGGGTATTCGTGAAAAGTGAATACATGTTATTCTCTCTGTTGGTTTTTTTTTTTAAAAAAAAAGAAGTAAAAGGATAGAAATCGTATGATAAAAGAGGGCCATAAACACTTTGGGTCATAACCCATGTCACATGAATCATACACAAAAACCAAACTTTCTCCAGGCCACCTATACCTAAAACCAATAATTTCCATTGTCAACTTTTATGCTAAAGGAAGAAGAAGAATCCGGACCCAAAAATAAATTAAAAAAAAAAAACAGAAGAAGAAGGGAAAAATGAAACTTCAATTTTTATAATCACTTATTAAAGAATTTAGTTTTTTTTTTGGACACAAGAATTTAGTTTAAAATCCACTTACGCAACTTTTTTTTTCCGTGAGTGTGGAATGTGAAAATAATGAGTTAAATTATATAATCAATTTTTTTCAATTAATATAAATTAATTTTGCAATTCAACTTATAATTTTATGGGAAAAAACTAATATAGACTAAACCAAAACCAATATTATCAGACTACACTAAAATCATAAAATTGATCAGATTACACTGTTTCCTATTTCTATGGAATCCGTGGCAGGTGTAGTGTTTTGGTGAATCCGTTGGACCCCACCACGAATTTGGAACAAATTTTGAAATATTGTATTGGATTTGTGGCACCCTGCCACAGATTCAGGGTGGAAAAAATTTACAAAATCCGTGGCAGGGTCATTTGGTTTGAGAGAGTGAGATTTCTAGAGAGAGAAAGTGAGAGAGTTTCTAGAGAGAAGTTAGAGAAAAAGTTTGAGAGAAGTGTTTGGGTATTCTTCATGGCAGAGTGATCTATCGAGGAGATTGCCGCGGAGGACAGGAGGGAGATGTACCGCCTCAATGGGATTTCACATGTCGCGCATAACGTCCACAACGAGGTTAGTTTTTTTTTAAAACGTATTTAATTTAGATGTGATTTAATTGTTAATTAGATGTGATTTATTTGTTAGGGTGATTTAATTTAGGTTTTAAGTTAGTTTAAATTAGGTATTATGGTTTATGGTGTCATTAACTGTTATTAATTTCACTGTAATTTAGTTACGGGTTTAGGTTCGTTAAATTTAGGGTCATAAACGGTCAAGGGTCATTTAAATTACGGTTTACGAGTTAGTTTTGTTTATGCCTTTCTGTTTAGTGTTTAATGATCGTTACGAACTGCTTTTTTTAGTCTGATTCAATACTTGTTCCTACTCAACGCAGCGTGATAGGTGTATCATCAGCGTCCGTCGGCAGATTGCGATAGACCTACATCCACGCGTTGTGCCGTTCGTGCAACGGGCCGGTCTGCTCCCGGTTGCACAACTGACCGAACGCTGGTTCAAGATTTACAAGCCGCTCATCAGCGCCTTCATAGAGAGGTGGCGACCAGAGACTCATTCGTTCCACATGCCGTGGGGCGAGTGTACTATGACACTCGAATATGTCGCGTACCAGCTGGGTCTCCCCATCGACGGCGAGCCTGTGAGTAGCTGCTTTTGGGACTTCAAGATCATAATGCCAGAGGGTACAGGGAGACCCCAATGGGACTAGTTCTAGGAGATGTTCGGCGAGCTGCCTGATGAGCGCAACCAGGATCCTTGCACCGTGACGTTCTCATGGTTGAAGAGCAGGTTCAGAGCTCTCCCTAGTGATGCAGCGACGAGTTGGTCCTTAGGAATGCCAGAGCGTACATCTGGATGCTGCTGTCGACTTGTCTTTTCGGGGACAAGACTGGAGCTTGGGCTCACGTTCGCTGGCTCCCTTATCTGCTGCGCATCGACGACCTAGGTCGATATAGCCAACAGGAATGTCGTCCAGGTGGTAGGGCCGTTGGCTCTGCTGCAGAGCTGGATTTTCTGGCGGTTTCCGGTTCTTCGGCCTTACGGTTTCGACGACATCGAGTGGCCATTGGACTCCAGGTAAACCAATTTATTTGTTTCATTATGTAATTTTACTCCTTTTTTATTTTATGCTGCTTGGTTAACGTGTTTAATTTTGTGTCATTATTAGGTGGTATAGGTATTTCCCCACATCCGACGAGAAGAGGCCTCGACTGCAGGCTCACAGGAGGCAGCTCGATTTGATGCCCTTCTGCGAGGTGAGTTGGAATTATTATGATTTTCTTTATACTGTTTTAGTTATGAAACATGCATGCAATATGGTTGCCTTATACATCCTTGTCGTGTTGCAGTTTGTCTGTCTCCCGTATCGGACTCTGGAGGTAGAGGTCTTGCTCGATCGATCCATTCTGCAGGAGGATCACAGGGCCCTCTGATGCTCGATCGTCCCACTTATATACCTTGGGACCATCGAGTGACACCAGGTTGATCGGGTGATCCCGCAATTTGGAGGGGTTCAGAATCGTCATCACCTGGCCCTGAACATCGAGTTCTTGCATTCGAGGGACGGACGGGGGAGTGACTAGTGGTTTCCGCAGACGTATCAGCGCTGGCATGCACTCTCGGCAACCAGGTATGGTTTAATTTATGGTTTCTGGTTTAATTTGAGTTATTTTTCGTGGTTTACCTTATTTTACGGTTTGTGGGCATGCATGTTTGAGCAGGTGCTTGAGGTTGTACAGTTTGCTGATCCCGGCCCCACTGCAGACTTCATTCAGTGGTGGATCATCGCCGCTACGAGGTACCTTGTCCCCGCTGATCATTTCCATCGTTTGCCACCTGACGAGATCCCGGTTGAGACCACACAAAGACAGTTAGGTCCACATCCAGCGCGACCTAACGTGTCTCATGTGCCGGATAACAGGCGACCTGGGAGGAGGATGATGATTGGGATGAGGACCACCGCTCGGGACTGGCAGTGGTTGGACGAAATTATGGCTAATGATGCGCCGGCCGAGCAACCGACGCAGAAGATTAGGTGCATGCCCGAGAGCTATGCACGTCGGAGAGGGACGAGCAGACCCCGCAGAGGCGGCAGAGCTGGTAGAGGCCATAGAGAGAGGGTGACGCGGCGCCTACCCAGCAGACTCAAGGTGATGCCAGCACCAGTCAGGTGGTAGAGGACGCGGGGACAAGCTCACAGGCTTACCTCCCATCCACCCCTAAGACCCAGGGGACTGCGATCTCATCGAGTATGAGCTCACTGTCGCAGCAGGCGTTCCTGGACGGGCTATCTAGCTTGGGATTTCAGCAGATGATTAGCGACATTATGCTCGAGGGCAGCAGTGGTTACATGCCGGACACGCAGTTCGATGTCTCTCAAGTTCATCTGGACCTGAACGAGCCTGTGTCAGGTCCATCGCATCTGTGCATGGCTCTTGGTGGGACTCCTCCATCAGCAGCACACGTGCCGGGTGGATCCTGGGAGGTACCTTTCATGGAGCTGCCCGTCTACCGACTCCTCCAGCATCACCTGCATCGCCTGAGAAGTCAGACGAGCCAGTAGCACGTGGGCGGGCCCGCAGAGCTCCACGTCGTCGAGAGTGCGGCACCGGTGGCCATATGTAGTTTTCTTACGTTATTTGTGTACTTTAATTTCGCGCACTACTTTATGTGTATCAGAACTTCCAGACATTTGTATTTCGTGTATTTATGTATATGTTCATATTTTTTCAGACGTCTTTTACAATTTTTTTTATCGCTCACGACAACTGTTAATGATACGACGCGTAGCATTTATCCGCACTAATTTTATTAAACACTAATAAAAAAATAATTAGAACTAACTCTTAAAAAAAAAACATTTACCCTAGATCACCCTGCCACGAATCCCCTAAAAAATTTTAAACATAACCCTGAATCCGTGGCAGGGTCCCACGAATTCAATAATATATGCAAACGGTGCAATCTGATCATTTTTCTGATTTTGGTGTAATTTAATAATATTGGGATTGATTTGGATTATATGGGTAACTTGCCCTAATTTTATTTTAAATTCTAAAAATTAAATTTTATAGGGTCTAACCTTAACTAGTTAAAAATTAGTTTTTTATACTTATTCTTCTCTTAATTAACACCAAAAAAATTCAAGAGAGATAGAGAGCATATCACATCAAACATTAACTAACAAATTACAAAGCTTAA
This sequence comes from Stylosanthes scabra, assembly GCA_036250425.1. NCBI lineage: Eukaryota > Viridiplantae > Streptophyta > Magnoliopsida > Fabales > Fabaceae > Stylosanthes > Stylosanthes scabra. Next base: position 61,465 of record JASCZI010030290.1, read on the forward strand.
CCGTTCACAATAATAATATCAGGAATCATCAAGCTTACAACACATAAAAAAAAAAAACATTTTTGCATGATAATTATTTTCTCTCCTGAATAAGTAATTGTTAATTAAGAAGAAAGATTCCCTCTAGCTCTTTCTCTCAAGTCTCAACAGCTTCCTCTCAACAATTTAATGTTAATAACCGACATTTTTGGATGAAAGATCTTGATGAAGATGATTAACATCTACAAGGCCACATGTCCAAGAATTGTGTTCACCAAAAACAACTCATTAAGGTGATGAGAAAATGGAAGAGGTGGTTTTCAGCTCGGTCTAGTAACTCATGGCGAACCATTCTCAGAAGAACCACATTATGAGGCAGAAGACCACTATAGTATAGCATGGTTGATATTGAAGTAGCAGGCTCTTCAATTAACGATGTCAAAAGTCTCACCATTGACCTAAACATCAAAGTTGTAAGAATCTGCAGCCAAAAAAAAAAAGAGCAAGCAAATTGATGAGGGGAAAGAGAAATAATGAAGGCCCTTAGGGGAAAAAAAATGGAAATGGAGAACAAGATTTAATAAAGACAAAAGCATAGCATAGGATATATATGCATAATGCATACCATAATTATTATAAGATGTTGTGACAATGATATATGATGAAGCGGCCTTGTAGCTTATTAGTGCCGGTTTAGATTGAGGGTTAAAGAAACGATATTGAATTGGATCCATTTTTGCTTGTTTTTCCTCAAAGTCTACTTAGCTTATCAAACCATTACCTATACCTGATATTCCAACCAACCCGTCAGCGAAAGTTCAAAGTAGCTCGCTTGGATTAGTTTAACAAAAATGCTACCTTTTTTTATACCAAAAATATGTTAAGAAAGATGTTCGAACTCGAAATCATTATTAGAGGAGAAGGACAAATGTCATTTAAGAAGCTACACCTTGTTGGCCTAACAAAAATGCTACTTGCACTTGTATACAACAAAATAAAGAGCTCATGATATATTCATATTTAAATATACGTATAACTTATTTATTAGTGTACATGTAAAGATGATGAAAGTTCTGCAGAATTATGCAGAAAATGATGAATGCCAATACACTTCAGTTTTGTGGACCAAGAGAGCATTGAGTGAAAAGAGATAGTCTAAATGATATTTGTGTATTCTATTAGAATGAATTGAGTTACCAAAATACAAGAGGAAACATGAATTTATAGTAAGAGAACAGAGACCTAACTAATCAAAGGGAGAGATAATAGAAAGTAACAGAAAATAACAGTTTCTGTTACTTTTGTTCTACGCACTTCTCTACACCCCCTCAAACTGAGGGTGCTAAGAGGTAGCACCCTGAGTTTGGTAGAAAAATTTTCAAACAAGGGAGCAGGTAGAGGCTTTGTAAGAATGTCAAGCAACTTGTGAATGTGTGGGAATATGAACAACATAGAACTCCTTCTTTGTAACTCAATCTTGAACAAAATGCAAATCGACTTCAAAATGCTTACTTCGACTATGTAATACAGGGTTTTCTACAAAAAGAACAGCTCCTAAGTTGTCACAAAAAATTGTTGGAGCTATAGGCGTCTTAATGTGAAGTTCTCGAAATAATTTCTGAATCTAAAGAAGTTCAACTTCTGTCTCAGCCAGGCATCGATACTCAGCCTCTATCGAAGAGCGGCTAACAGTGGTCTGTTTTTGAGAGCTCCAGAAGATAGGATTGTGCCAAGGTAAATGCAGTAACCACTTGTAGAGCGACGATCATCTAAATCATTTGCCCAGTCAGCATCTGCAAAAGCAAGAAGACGAAGATCAGTAGATTTAGTGAATTGTAAACCATGGAATTGCTCACCTGAGAGATATCTGAGAATGTATTTTAGAGCTTTCCAGTGTTCCTGCTGAGGTTTATGCATGAACTGGCTCACTCGGTTAACAGAATAAGCGATCTCAGGATGAGTGAGAGTAACATATTGCAAAGCCCCAACCAAAAAATGATAGAGAGTATGGTCTTCAAAGTAATCATTGCCTTGAGAAGTCAATTTACTGCTAAAGAGCATAGGAGTGGGCATGGGATTTGAGTTGAGCATCTTTGCTCTTGTTAATAAATCTGTAATGTATTTAGCTTGAAAAATATGTAAGTTTGCAGAGGGTAAAAAATTTAATTCAATACCAAGGAAATAATGAAGTGAACCAAGATCTTTTAATGAAAATAAAGAATGTAACTGTTTGATTAAAACTTCAATTTCTGAATTCTTGCTACTAGTGATGACAATGTCATCAACATTGGCAAGAACATAGATAATTGAATCATGTTGTTGTCTCATGAAAAGAGAGGGATTTGCCTTGGTATTTATGAATCCAAAACTAAAAAGAGTAGTAATGAACTTAGTAAACCAAGCACGAGGGGCTTGTTTGAGACCATATATGGCTTTAATTTGTCCAATTTGCAAACAAGTTCAGAATTTGATGACATAAATCCAGGAGGTTGTTGCATGTATACATTCTCATTGAGGTCACCATTTAGAAACACGCTATTAAAATCAAATTGGCGTAAAGGCTAGCCTTTAGACAAGGCAAGAGATAACACAATTCTAATAGTAGTGGGGCGAATCACAGGGCTATAAATTTGAGAATAATCAATACCTTCTATTTGGTGACACCCTTTAGCAATAAGATGAGCTTCATATTTCTTGATAGAGTGGTCAAGTCCCTTTTTATAGTGAACACCCATTTACATCCAATAACAGTGGCATTGGGTGGGGGAATGGCAAGATGCCAAGTTTTATTTCTCATAAGAGCATTATATTCTTCATCCATGGCTTGCAGCCAATGGGATGAGTGTAAAGCTTGTTTTAGAGTCTTTGGAACATGATTTACAGGATCAAAGGCCATTGAAGTAAGAACTTTTGGTCTGAAAATGCTAGCATTTGATCGTGTAATCATGGAATACTGATTATTAATAGCAACAACATAATTTGGTTTTGGAAGTTGTGCGTTAAGATCACTAATAGGCAAAGTTGCAATAGAAGTATCATTATATGTAGAACTATTAGAAGATGAAGAATTAGTATCATTATTAGAAGATAAATCAATTGAGTTAAGATGAGTATAAGAATCTGCAGAAGAATGGTTAGTAGTAGAGGAAAAAGGAATTAAAGGAGGAGAGTAATCTTGAGTAGATATAGACTGTTGTGAAGCAGTAGTTGATGTAACATTATGAATAAATAGAATACAATAAGAAAAATTATTTTCATCGAAAATAACATTTCTAGCAATAAAAACTTTTCCTGCAGAATTTAGACATTTAAAACATTTGGATTGAGGAGCATATCCTAAAAACAAACACTTCTCTGATTTAAAATCCATTTTAACATGATTAAAAGGTTTAAGATTTAGAAAACAAGAGAAACCAAAAGTTCTTAAAAGAGAGTATTAGGCATTGTATGATGCAATAACTCATATGGAAATTTAAATTCCAAAATTTTAGATGGTAAACGATTGATGAGATAAGCAGCAATAAGAAATGCATCCTCCCAGTAATTAAAGGGCAATTTAGCAGTAGCAAGAAGTGATAGACCCATCTCAGTGATGTGCCTGTGCTTTCTTTCAACAACTTCTTGCTGTTCATGAGTGTGAGGACAGGAAAGTCTGTGACCAATGCCATGTTCTCTTAGAAAATTAGTGAACTTATGTGATAAGAATTCCATGGCATTGTCAGTTTGAACAACTTTAAGTTTACAATCAGTTTGATTTTCCATTAAAGTTTTATATTGACAGAAAATATCATAAACTTGAGACTTTGATGTGAGGAGGTAAAGACAAGTATATCTAGTAAAGGCATTAACAAAACTCACATAGAATTTAAATCCATTCCTAGAAACAATTGAGGAGGGCCCCAAACATCAATAAAAACTAATTGTAAAGGAGAAGAACATGTAGACTGTGATGCAGAGAAATGAAAAGTATGCATTTTGAATAAACATTGCTCACAAACAGAAGAAATATCATCTTTATTGATAGTGCAAGGAATATTACATTGTTTCAATACATGTTGAACAATAGCAGTAGATGGATGTCCTAATCTTCTATGCCAAGTTTTTAAAGTGGCTTTACATTGAGCAAGAAAAACAGAAGTAGCAGATTTATCAGAAAAAAATGGAGGTAAAGTAATATCATCAAAAGTGTAGAGACCATTTTTAAGCATCCCTTTAAGAAGAATTTTGTTGTTCACCTGAGATTTGACAAGAAAGTGATAAGCATGAAATTCAAAAAAGACATTATTGTCCAAACAAAATCTTGAAACACTAATGAGATTTTTGGTAATATTAGGGACATGCAAGAGATTAGTCAACAAAAATTGTTTAGAAGAATCAAATTTAGCTAAAACAGAATTCCCATGCTTAAGAATAGGTATACATATACCATTTGCAACATAAATTTGATCAGGATCTGTAAAATCAGATGTAGAAATAATACTAGATTGATCATGAGTTAGGTGATGGGTTGTTCCAGAATCCGCATATCAAGAACTATTAGAATTGACTGAAGGAGTTCCAAGATACGAGCGTGGTTGGTGAAAAGAAGCAGAAGGAGGAGGAGACTGTGTAGTGTTGGTAAAAGTAGAATTGTTAGAGGAATTTGTAGAAAAATTGTCTTGATAGAAATGATCAAATCTGAAGAAACATTGAAGGGCAATATGCCTCAATCTACCACAAATCTGGCAATTTTGCCTATTATTTAACTGCCAAGTATTTCTGCCTCCGCCTGAAAATCTTCCTCCACGTCCACCTCTTCTGCCTCCTCTATTGTTGAATCTTGAGTTATTACCAGTTTGAACAAAATTGGTCTGAGGAGTTTTAAGAGAGAGCTATCGATACTGTTCAAGAAGATCTTCATGTGACAACAGCAGATTCTGAACCTCGCTTATAGTGAAAAGCTGAGGTTTTGTTTTAACCAAGGAGATTCAATTAGCAAATTCCTCTGATAAGTCATCACAAATGTATTCAATGTGTTGTTGATTGGTGATTTTGTAACCAGAAGCAAGAAGAAAATTGATGATTTTTTTTATCTGAAGAAGATATTCTTTGATGGACAGATTCCTTTTCTTGATATTTTTAAGCTGATTTTTGAGTTGATTGATTTGAGCTATAGAAGATTCAGCAAAATACGCTTGTAGGGTTTGCCACATCTCCAAAGCAGTAGGGCAATGAATAATCCAATTCTTGATATCAGAATCAACCGAAGCCAAAAACCAAGAACAAAGATTGTTGTCTTGTGTGTGCCATTCAGTGAATTTTGGAAAAATTGTACTAGCAGCTTTGGCAGCATCAGATTCATATTCAGGAGGACATTTTCCTTCAAGAATGTGATTTTGTAGAGTTTGTCCTTTGATGGTGAGAGCTTCACGTTCCCAGGTAATGAAATTAGAATCATTGAGTTTTTTCAAAATCGGATGGAAGGAGTTCTTGTTGGAATTGGTTGCAGCATAAGAAATTGTTGGAATTGAACGATCCATAGATCTTAACTTGCTCTAGATACCATGTAAAGATGATAAAAATTTTGTAGAATTATGCAGGAAATGATGAATACCAATACACTTCGATCTTGTGGACCAAGAGAGCATTGAGTGAAAAGAAATAGTCTGAATGATATTTGTGTATTCTATTAGAATGAATTAAGTTACCAAAATACAAGAGGAAACATGAATTTACAATAAGAGAATAGAGACCTAATTAACCAAAGGAAGAGATAATAGAAAGTAACAGAATGAGTGAACTTATTTTCATTTAAGTCGATTCAAACTTTCAAACTCCAGCACTTATTTGAGCGAACTAATGAGTTTATCATTAAACCAATTAAATTCCGACGTCTTATTATATTTTCGCAACCTTACTCAAATTTTACGAAGTCAGGTGGGTCGAAATTCGAAAACCCATTTTACCTTGTTGGCCTATCCATTAGATACCTTAGTTGTACCCAAATATAAAGTACCACTATCAAACTCAAAAGAACATATAGAAAACTACATCAGCCTCTTTTACAAATTAACAAAATAGGCCTTGTAAGGCCACGACCAACAAAAAAAACTTCGTGTTACAAAATAATCATGACCAAGAAAAGAGTAAAAAAAAAACTTATGAGTCATGCATAGACTAGAGAGTACAGAGCAATGTACCACAGTCCACAGTGGGACCAGGCCCTCGGCGACGACATGATCCTCATAAACGCCGCCCTGTGAGGTGTGATTCTTGACATTTCACCCACCTCACCTGACCAACTACTTCTCACTCACCGGACCTCTTAATAGTAACTTCACACCGCGACCGTCTTTAATACTCCAACCTACAGCGCGTGGTCAAACTTTCAAGTGGGGTTTTAAAAGTCAACAAACCCCAAAGCTGCATGGTCCACTCCATGAACTCGGTCTTCACTCCTCACTCCTCACTCTTTTGAAAATCAAGTAGACCCCGTCCACGCGCTTCCTCAACCAACCAGCGTCCACCTCTTTCCCCTTTCAACTTTCAAAATCATTTTCCTTTTCCTTTCCCCTTCCACTTCCTCCTCTCTCACCCCTCAAAACCGCTGTTTGTTTCCCCAGAAAAGCAGAGAAAGAGAAAAAGGAAAGAAAAGAAAAGAAAAAGGTAACTCCGCATCTACAAAAGAAAGCAATCGAGTATCCTCAACAACCGCCTGCTCAGATTCCATCGTCGGAATTTTACTCCATAGATGCCGCGGTCGAGCTCGCACCATCAGCGTCAGAGCTCCGATACCTTCATCTTCGAAACAACCTCTCGCGGGAGATGGTTTCAGCAGGTCAGTCAGAGCAGAGGCTTTTCGTTTCTGCTAGGAAAACTTTATATGGCTTGAAATTGAAACGAGCTATGCTAATCAATCGTGATTCGTGGTTTCTTTTGCAGGAGTTAGGGTCTTACGGTGGTGGAGGAGGAGGCTTGTTAGGTTCTCGGTCTTCGAGCTTGAGGAAGAACGACGATGATCGAGTTTTGTCCAGTGGCCTTCTAGACTTGCATTCCTTCAATACTGAGCTTTTACCTGAGGTTCGGTGACGCTGTGTGTTTGAAATTGGATTAAGCTTATTTTCTGTTAAATGCTGTTTTTGTTTTAATTCATTGTAGTTTGAGATTAAGCTGAGTTGCTTTATTGAGCATAATGTTAATGTTATTGTTAATGGTTGTTTCTTAATTGCTGGTTGATTTATTTTGTTAACATGTAAAGTGGCTGTGAATTGATGAGTTCGGAGTTGATTCTCTCAATTGATGTCTTGATGTTTCGCAAAATGAGTGTTTAACTTATCATAAATATTCAGGGACAAAATTTTTTTGATGACTCGGCTGAGAGCATTCTCGGCGGCAGCAGACTTGGAAACAAATTCCGCGGCTTGTCTGAGAGCCAAGTCCTTAGGAGTTCCTCGACAGATAAAGAGAGAGCAAACAATGTTGCTAAGATCAAAGTTGTGGTATGCTTTGCATTGCATGCTTCACTTCTATGCTTCTTGTATTTTGCATTTTGTTTTATGCTAATCAGTGTTCTTTTATAGTTACTTTAGCAGTTTCATGTTGATTGAGAATGCTAATTTCTGCTTCAGGTTCGGAAGAGACCACTAAATAAGAAGGAAATAGCAAAGAAAGAGGAGGACATTATTGCCATAGATTCAAATTCTCTTACAGTTCATGAAAGAAAACTTAAGGTGGGTGTCTGTTGTAGGTTTTCTTAGAAAAATGCATCTTCACAACATGAACTCTGAATTGAAAGTATTGGTTCCTTACCCAAACCGATAAAATATTGCCCCTCTGCAACTGAGTTCATACACTAGACTTGAACTCCCACGTATAAAGTGTGTTGTGCTTTGTGTGCTCCAATAAAGATATTTTGGTTTGTAAATAGCATTACCAATAGTATTCAACAGATGTAAGCTCGAGTACCTTAGCAAGTAAAAGCTTAACAGTAAACATAAGAGCCTAAGGAAAATAAACTTAACAGTTAAAAATGAACTCAGCTAAGCATGGAAACTTTTGATGGCAATACTTGAATCTAGTTCAAACCAGCTGCCACTAATAATCATTCTCATTAATCATAAAGTGAATAATGGCTATTGCTTATTAATTCAAATTGCACTACACTACACCTTACAAAATCCATAAGGAAGACAACTATTAACAAAGGTCAACATTTTTTCAGGCTGATGCTGAGGCATTTTTGTAAGACATTGAAGTAAAAGAATTCATCCTCTACTTCCTTCACTTATATGAGTGTTCTACCCGTATGTTTTCACTCTGCAGGTTGACTTAACGGAATATGTTGAGAAACATGAGTTTCTTTTTGATGCTGTGCTGAATGAAGGTGTTTCAAATGATAATGTGAGTATTTAATTAATTGTTGGTTCTTCTTACAACAGTAATAATTCAGTGGTTTCACTAGAGTGGTTACATTCTTTCTCCCTAGGTATATGCAGAGACCGTGGAGCCAATAGTTCCACTGATTTTCCAGCGGACAAAAGCAACTTGCTTTGCATATGGCCAAACTGGTATTTATTTTTTTTTTATAATTATATACTTAGAAATGTTCTATGAGAACACTGATTAGCGAACTGTAAAATTGAGGAATATATTTCAACAATATAAAGTTCAACTGAAAATGTTCTATCTGCACACAATATTTTGAAGATGAAATGTGAACCGTTTTTAAATATTTCAAAGTATATTATTTTGCTTTACAAGTATAATGAAAGGTATGAATAATATTAAGTTGAGTAATGATGCTATTTCTTTTCTAGGCCATTAGAAATTATCTAGATCCATACCGACCACCTAGTAATCTCATTTTCTCTCTATTGTTTTCATTTTCAAGTTTTCTGTTCTGCAACTCTTCTACTTTCTGTATTTTTACCTTGTTAATTTATTTTTTAGGAAGTGGGAAGACATACACTATGCAACCATTGCCTCTAAAAGCATCTCAAGATATTTTGAGACTAATGCACCATACATATCGGAACCAGGGTTTCCAGTTGAATGTTAGTTTCTTCGAAATATATGGGGGTAAAGTATTTGATCTCCTCAATGATCGAAAGTAAGTCGAATATACCTGTGGACTAGAAAAAAAGGTCTATATCTGAGGTTGTTTGACTAATTTTTTATTTTGCAGAAAACTTTTCATGAGGGAGGATGGGAAACAGCAGGTGTGCATCGTCGGCCTACAAGAATACAGAGTATCTAAAGTTGAGACAATCAAGGAACTTATTGAGAAGGGAAACGCTGCAAGAAGTACTGGTACAACCGGCGCAAACGAGGAGTCTTCTAGATCTCATGCTATACTTCAACTTTGTATCAAGAGATCAACTGATGCCGCAGAATCAAAACCTGCTCGAATGGTTGGCAAGCTATCTTTTATAGATTTGGCTG
>JASCZI010030290.1:70873-87582 GCA_036250425.1 Stylosanthes scabra
TGAACGCGGTGCAGATACAACAGATAATGATAAACAGACTAGGTAGGGAATTTGTCCCCCTCCAAATATAAAATTCTCAAATTATTATCTTCCATTAGATGTTTCCTTTGAGTAGATGAGAGAAGACTTATGTTTCCTTGGAGTTTACATTGTTAGATTCCCTATTTTTGTTTACATGACATGATTTTTATTTTATGTTACAGGATTGAAGGTGCTGAGATTAATAAAAGCTTACTTGCCTTAAAAGAATGCATCAGAGCTCTAGACAACGACCAAGGGCATATCCCATTCAGAGGAAGTAAATTGACTGAAGTTCTGCGAGACTCTTTTGTTGGGGACTCACGTACTGTGATGATATCATGCATTTCGCCAAGCTCGGGATCATGTGAGCATACGCTCAACACTTTGAGATATGCTGACAGGTATGTAGTTTGAAGTTTGAAAAGTTTCTGGTATGGAAGTGACTGATTAGATTATATCAATTGCCAAAATGAGGATAGTATACTAATGAAATGTCATATTCCAGGGTAAAGAGCCTGTCAAAAGGAAACAACTCCAAAAGGGATCCTGTTTCTTCTTCAAATGTTAGAGACTCAACTGTATTGAATCCTGGGTCTTCAATTTTATCTCAGGAGGATAACTTCGAGGATGAAGCAACCCATGCATATGGTGAGAAGAATCGATTTGGTTGGTCCAAACAACTTGAAAGAGAACCTTCTCCTCCAATGATTGTGGATCGTGTTTCAAGTGGTAGGACTGGTGGAAATTTGGCATCCTCTGTGTTTTCTGATTTACAAAGAGGTCAACGAGGCAGTCAAAATGACAAAGCTGAAAATGAAATTGATTATCCAGGACCAACATATGAACAAGACAGAAGAAGAAAAACTAACAAGAGGGTGGATGCCAGCCAGTTATCTACTCTAGAGGACAAGAGAAAGATAGGGTCTCAGGTTAAACATCTAAATCCGCCACAATTTGAGGCTAATCATTTTGATCCTGATGATGATTTAAATGCCCTATTGAAGGTATGTTTATTTTATGCCATGTTTTGATATAATGTTTGTGACTATTGAAGTACTCAATGAGGCTTGTTTTGTTTCGTAATTAGGAAGAGGAAGATCTTGTAACTGCTCATCGGAGACAAGTGGAGGAAACAATAGACATTGTTAAGGAGGTGTGTATGAATCTCTGATACCTTTATTCGGTGATTTGCTTAGCTAGGTTTTTCACTTTAATGCAATTTTTATGCAGGAGATGAATTTGCTTGTTGAAGCTGACCATCCAGGAAATCATTTGGATGATTACATTACTAAATTGAATACCATTTTGTCACAAAAGGCTGCAGGAATCCTTCAATTGCAGACTCAGTTGGCTCAGTTTCAGAGACGCTTAAATGAGTATAATGTTTTCATGTCTCCTGGTAATTGATAGTGTTAATGAGGACATGCTTGGTGTGATTTGAAATTCTTTTTCTCTTCACTTATTGTTGCTGAGATATTTCATTGCAGTGATTGTTTCTCATGATTATTGTGGTTTTGGAGTCCAGAAATAGGAATAACCCTTGTCTTTGTTCTTTGCCCTAAATCCTCAGACAAGCCACTAGTATGGCTTGAAATGAATTGAACGGTATGCAGATGTGCATCCACAATACTTCACATGCTTAATTGTCATACCATTTTCACAACCTGAGGAGTGTACATTATATAGCTGAATTCCTTTGAATAGCTGAATCTTTATGCTCATTTTGTTTTATCTTTTAATTTATGTACCGTCTTCATTGATAGGTTTTGATCATGGTATGATTGTCTTGTCTTGTTATACTATATCAAATTCAATGTACCCCTTATCTTTCCCTTCCTTTTTTGATAATAGAAACCCTGGGGTTAGTTTTGTCACCATTTTCATTTTCATTTTCTGTATTTTTTATTTTTAGAATTTTATAATAGAAGAATTGAAAATAAAAGATAAGAATGGAAACCAAAACAAGCTGGTTGTCTAGTGATCCTTGTGCTGACTAGTGAATGGCCAAATACTAGAAATAAAATATGAAGGCCATTGGGGGAGCAAATCTAGATGCTTTGATCATCTTCGATTTGCCTCAGTAGATGTCAATGTATGTATTTTTCTAAGTTGACTCATTTTAGGGATGATGACTAGGTTCTTCAAGCTTTACTTCATGCCAAAATCTCAGTCACAATCTGTGGATTTATATTGCTTTGTTGGGGGATGCAGATTGGAGATTGCAACTGTTGTATGCTTCACAAAATCTTTTTCAATATCTCCATGCATACGCAAATAATATCCATTGGCTAAGGGTAGGGCCACCTCGATCCTTGTTAACTCTGCTGATGTTGCCGTAATCTAACTTGCAAAATTGTAATTGAATTCCTTCTTTGTCTCCCTTGACACCTGTCCCACAACACCCGTGCCCTGTTCCTTTCAAGATTCAAAGCACATAAGAACCTTTGATGTGTGACCACAGTAACAGTAGTACATCTCGCTTTGACTATGTCAAATGTGTCACAATAAGTGACACCTTGACCATGTTAGTTCTCAAAATCTGGTGATGTGTCATTCCTTATATACATTATCCAAAGAAAATTATCATGTTAATCCATGAAAGATTAATTTTTTTGTCAAAATAGTCTTAGATTGAAAGCGTTTTGTTTCATTTGGGTCTTAGCCTAATAGCCTCTTAGGTCATTTGTTTATGTTCACACTTCACATTTCAAGTCATACTTACAAAAATCTTTATTTTGAATACACAAAACAAATTAAGTTTGTAAACATATATTTTCAGTAAATGAATCTTTTGATTTTTGAAAGGTAAACAAAAAAATAGTGATTATTATTACCATACCAAGACAAAGAAGCAGAATCACAAATTATGGTGGTGGAGCATTGATCACAAATAGGAGTTTGGCAATTGGCACTGGCACTGCCACCTGTTGTTGTGTGCAAGAGACACGGTGATCAAAAGCAAATGCTTTGATCTATCCAATGAAATTTGGTTCTGCTCCATTTTGTTATTATGCTCTTTGTCTGTGTCACCCTTGAGGTTGACCTTGCTTCTGTTTAGGTGGACATCGTTGATGGGGGGACACTTGCTAGCCGTAAATAAAGCATCCACCCTTCTTTTTCAGTTTGGCCTCAAATCTGTGTCCAATGCATACTTATTATTAGACTTGGCACTTGTCCATGAACTAAAGTCGGCTCCTTATGAATCTCAAAATTTTCCATAATTTATGTTCTCATATTACCATTGTTGGGCCACCGTAGGTAGCAAACCGTCGAGAAGAGACTTTTAGGGAGGAACCAAATGAGAGAGCATAAGATGAGAAGACACCACATTAGTAGGTGGGTCTCTCATCTTATAAACTCATCACTTCTCCTTGCTCTCAAAGATGTCGGACTAACCCCTCACATTTTAACCACAACAACCATATGGGCAAAGTTTCAAGTATATTAGAGAAAATCGGTGTTTTAATATTTTTAATCATTAATTTTAATTGAAAAAATATATAATATATATATAAATTAAAATTTTTCGATATACTTAAAATTTTTTTCGAATGTTTGATATAACACGTCCGTACTATTATTATTTTTATATTTAATTTTACTATTTTAACTCCCTGCTTTTACATCCACATACATTAACTTTTAATCCACTTGTCTCTCCCCCCTTTAAATTATTATTATTATTATTATTATTATTATTATTATTATTATTATTATTGGGAGGAGTACAAACAAGGACATAAGCTCCTAGAGACTCTGGGACACGGGAGCATTCTTGATAGGATCAAGACAAAAGCCAGCAAAATGAAGCTAAAAACCATTAACATTGCGACGAAAATCCTTGAACAACATGTCAATAATCACACATGTAGCTAGGAGCTTTATTTCTTGGGAGCTGAGATAATACAAGAAGATATAGTTCAAAAAAAGAAGAAGAAAGTTTAGATGAAAAGATAAGATGAAACATGAGTTAAAACTAGCAAACCATTAGGTGTAAGATGGGGAAAGGTACCACTGTAGTCTGTATGTATATTGGACTCTAATGATACTGATTTAATTTGTTTGAACTGAAGGAAAAGTTGTCCCATGACACATTTTTGTTAGTGCCTAACCAATGATATCATATTTAACGAACCAACTGCAATTTTGGTGGGAATATATATAGGATAATGAAAAACCCAAGATTTTTTTTTTAATGATTTTTCTAAGGCAACTTTTTGAGATAGCTTAGCGAAACCTGATACAAAAAACATGCATGCTTGTCGGTAGAATCATTATTAATAGCATTTTCCTGCTGAGTCAGGACAAGCTAAGTAGACAATAACTCTTCTCTAACTTATCATAACCTTCTGAATCTCAAGTATAACACTTTTAGAATAGGGTAAATGAATTGACCTGGCTTGATCATGGAGTCAAATCAATAATTAACTCACTTGTCTATTTAAATAAGTATCAAAAATTTAAATTTTATTTTATATATGTATCAATTCATCAACCAATAATAAACCTGTAAATATAATTTATATTTATGGCGAATTGGTTATTGATATGCCAAATTTAAAAAAGAAAAAAACAGGATTGATATTAGACATAATATTAGTTTTTGGAGTTCGATCAACAATCTCAATTCTCAACTCTGGAGTTTAAGAGAAGCTTAAAACGCTCAGACAACACATGTTTGGATCATGTGACATTCACAACTTTTTTTGGTCTATGATTTATTGATATTCACAAACATGATGACGATTATGAAAGGGGCCAAGGGGGTCTCAATTTCCTATTAAATATATGATCAAGGTCCCCATATCAAACCAATACAAAATAATCCTTTTTTTTAATTAAAAAAAAAGAAGAAATAAAAATTTGAAAAGCTAACAAATTGATACTGATACTAGTATAAAATCATACGAGTAGAGTAGGAAATACTCGATGTGATGCTATGAGTAATAATAAACAAACATAATTAATTAATTTCTTATTAGTGGTAGTAATAATGTTTAGATCTACTAGCTAGATTGTGTTGCGAACCAATGCCACATTGCCCGAAATAATGAATTTAAAATCAAGTGTTAATAATTCACATAGTGAGAGACAAAAGGCTCTACTTCAAGCTAAGGGTGGTTATGGTATACGTCCATTCATAACTTAAGCAAATTAATATAATTAAGTGAATTATGATCATAGTTGACTTAGCTTCTTGTATGTTGACCTATATAACCCAATTAATGCATCAAATTCAGAAAAGTAGAAATGCCTCTGTAAATTAAACATCATTGGAGTAGACAACTGCTTGAAAGATAATAATTACTTTTATTGACGTAAAATTACGTAATTAAATACACATAATTGTTTTATAAATTCTTTTCATATATATGAATATTACTCTTTTTATTTGTTTATTTTTGGTTTGATAATATTTGTTACAAAAAATTTGATAATTCCTAATATAAATTAAGTTTTGAAAAGAACACCGATGTATATTTCAGAGCAAGTATTGTTTTTTTTTTTTGAAGTACGGAGATGTGTGTTTGTGTGTAAACCATGCAGCACAGCACTATTGAGATTTTAACAACACTTATTATTAGTGGTATCCACCAGTCGCAATGTGATTGGTTATTTTACTTCCACGTTGCCCTAATTTTATATATATTTATAAGAGTAATGCTAGAGAATTAACGTTAAAGGATTAATAGGGAGCCAATAAATATAATTAGAGAAATAATAAGTGGTAAAAGGAAAAGAGAAAAAAAACAAAAATAATATTAATTCCTTATTATTCTCTTAATATTGACCCTCAATACTTTTTTTATTTGTAATCTATCTCATTATTTGTATTTCAAAGACATCATGAACATATTGAAAGGGATCTAAGAATAATCGGAGTCATTGCCCATCAACCTGTCAAAATGTTATTTGTCAAAACTCTCTTCATGCATGTGATCTTTAATTAATTTGGCTGCTTCATCATATACAAGAAATAAATAGAACAATTCTCTTTTCTTCTTTTTTTTTCCCTCCCTCTTAATCAATCGAGATTTAGTATATATGATATATGAATAGGAAAAAGGGGTGTGATTTTATGTCAACATTAAATAAAGTTGATTTAGAGTCATAAGATTCATACTATGTTATGAAAAGTGTAGAATATAAAATCTATTAGATATAGAACCAACAAAATACATGCCCCTTAGAAGGATCCTTTTAGTAAGTAGCTTGGATTGTGTTCTCTCTTTCAGCGAAGATAGGAGGAACACATGTATCTTCCCACCCTACCAAACTCATGAGAAAGTTAAATTAAATTCAAGGTTAATATAGCAAAGCAGTTATGCCAATATATATTTTATGGTTTACATTTAGATTACATATATATTTATGTAAGTTGATATATATGTAGAATAATAATGACGAACAAAAATCTAATTAAAAATGATAAATAATAATAATTTAAAATTATTATATTTAATTTAATATCTATAATTTTATGTAAATAACATTGTAGCATTGTAATTATATATTTATATAATCTATAATTTTATTTTTTTCTATAAAAAAATTATATATTTATAATCTGTCAATCTATAATTTGATATTATGATTTATGCATGTCAATGAATGCAACTAATATAATAAATAACTTATTTATTTAATGAAGCAGCTTGATTGTGATATAAAAATTGATACTGGATGGCACTTTAATTTGTTACACTTCTCTGGACCTTTCTTGAATATCATATAAAACATGAAATAAATAGTATCCTAGATAAAACTCTTCTATCTAGTCGGTTTAAGAAAACTTAATTAAAGTCATTATTGTATATACTATAGTATCCCATGAAAAAGACACTATATCTCTTAAGATTCTATGCAAAATATTGTTCCTATCATCATGACCTTAGTTAATGCTGCTATACTCTCTCTCGAAACCCCCTTAAATTTGTGCTCTGTACATTGTTGTTGACCATCACGTTAATCCCCAGAATTTTGAGGTAAAATAAAAAGGTGCACTAGTTTCCTGAACAATTGAATGGTGAAATATTATTTGATACATATTTTAAATGAATTCAATTAGAGAGTGAATTTTTTATTTAAGCAATATCATATAATTTTTAAAAAATATTTTTCATCTTAAATTCTAAATCTTAAATTTTAAACATTTGAACTAAGGTGAATATTTCTGAACAAATTTGTTATTGTCTAAATTATATAAATTTTTTACTTTTCACATAATTCGCTAACTAAATTATATATAGGTTGTGATAATCTATTTTTATTTCCAATTAAAAATGAACTCAAAAACACACTTATTATTCTAAGAGAATTTCTAAAAATCTATACAATAAAATTTTTGTAAAGAAGTATTAGCTAAATCTTAAATTTTAAATTTTTAAATTCTAAATCTTAAATTCTAAATTTGAAATGAGATTTAAAAAATAGTAATTTTATAATTTCTAGATTTTTAAAAAGATATATTAAATATTAATGTGTTGTCAGAGTATGTAAATAATATTTTGTTTCAAGTGGATTCACCATCCAATTTATGTCATGATTATCATTGATAACATATTCTACAGTGTGCAAGTCATCATACACACAATTAAAGAGATATAAGGAGGTAATAATTTTCTATTTGATGATTTTAGTTATTTCAGGAAATCTTATTGGTGGACTCACTTATCCACATGTTGGAAATCTTGCTCAGGAGTTGTTTATCAAACTTAGACCCTAAGAAAACGTTCTCCTTTGAATTAACTAATAATAACCAATGCAATAACCAACCAATCAGGTACTTAATCTGCTCCTTCACTTCTCAAATTAATTATATTTTTATGATTACTTAACCAACTAATTAATCAAATGCTAGAATATATGCCTCACTATTTTGTGCTATCTACCTATCTATTTCGAGAGATAAGACAACAAATTAAAGAGCATTCACTCTTGTCTTAACTTCATGCAAGTTTACCTAAACTTGATCATGGGCCAGATCTAATTAATTATATTATTAAATTTAGATGTGAACACAAATTAATCAAATCCGGGATTCCAACTTGTTTTGGATGTAAAATAGTAATGTCAATAAATAATAGAATTTGCACTTGAAAATTTTCATTGATTTGGTATCAAATCATCAAATAAAGAATGCAAGAGTGATTAACCACTAATATGTAGACACATGTAATATATATACTAATATAGTATAAGTCATACCTAAGTAGGCCCTGAAGTAAATACTAAGTTGCATTGGAGAGTACCTTCAAGCAAAGGGAATAGCACAAATACAATGTAAGAAACACAAGAAAAAAAACAAGAGATATAAAAAATGATTTTGGTCCGTGCATGTCAATTTCCATAAAAAGAGCTTCAACCTTCTTTGACATATGATGTTTTTCAGTTATTTTGAGAAAAAAATATTAAAATTATTCATTAAAAAATTCAAATTAGCGTTGACAAAATTACTTATTGTTAGAGATACTATAGATATTATGTAATTGATATACAAATACAATATTTGTTTTTCTGTATTCTTATATTTGGGCTTGTATATAAAACACTAAAACTGTATTCTGTTGATAATTAATTCAGTTTGGTATTCTTTCTATTTTTGGTCTTTCTCTTTCTTACTTTTCCTTTCTCTTTCCGTCTCTCTCTTGTTCTACCATCTTCATGGTTTAGGGTTCATCAGTTCACAGAACCTCAATCTTCTGAATTCAGATCTTCATTGCTTACTCTAATATGATATCTAGAGCTTGAAGAAAATGATCCTTATAGCTCTACTCGGATCCTCACACCTCAACAACAAGAATGGCTTAATCTCTTTTTCAGACAAGCTTGATGAAAACAACTACTCAACTTGGAAGAAGAGCGTGCTCCTCACCATACGAACACTGAAGCTGCAGGATCATCTTCTTCATGACAAGATTCCACCACAATACAAACTGATTTCAACAAAAGAACCTGAAACGGATCCCTCTGCCACGAAGAAGAATGCTGCTGAAGGAGAAGCACAAATTGCCGATAAGAAGGATTCCTCTTCTGATACAACAATCTTACAATAATCTGCAAAATTTTTGGAATGGGAGCAAAACGACTGTGCCCTAATGACATGGCTGGACGCCTCCATGACTCTGAGCTACAAGAATCGCGTTGTTCATTGTGCAACATTTGCAGAGGCTTGGGAATTGCTTTATGAGATCTTCACAGCTTCGTCAAACACGCGGATTCACAGTCTGAAGACTCAACTTCGAGCAGTAAAGAAGACAGGTACTGTTCAAGAATATCTCATAACTATTAGGAATATTGTTGATTCTCTTTACTCAATTGGCCAACCCTTCTCCGATACTGGTCACATACAAGCCATAATTGATGGCTTGCCAGACGAGTATAAAGGATTTGTAACCTCAGTGCTGTCTAGGTTAACCATCTTCACGATTCATGAGGCTGAATCGTTCCTCAATACCTGTGATCAAAGAATCAACAAGAAGAACACACAAGTAGCTGTAGCACATCTTGCTCAGGCAAGTGCTGACTCAAGTCAAACTATTGGAAGAGAAAATGGTGGTCGAGGAACCAGAGGAGGCAGAGGAGGTAGAGGAGGACGATTCCAAAGCAATCGGCCTCAGTGTCAGCTTTGTGGCAAAATTAGGCATGTTGTACAAACCTGTTACCACAGGTATGATCCACACTTTCAGAGTTTAATATCCTTTGTCCAGAATCAAGTTCCCTACTCAGGGACTCAACCACCACCACCATCAACATCATTTCATCAAGTTCAACCAAAGACATATCTTGCTGCAACCCCTTCAACTCAAGAGTCTTCTTGGTATGCAGACTCAGGGGCATCACACCACGTCACAGCTGAACATTCCAACATAATGCAGCACTCAGACTCCAACCATGGACCTGAGCAGCTTTATGTTGGTAATGGAAAGGGAGTACAAATTTTACATTCTGGTTTTTCTTACTTGTTTGATAAATCAAAGAATATATACTACAAATTATCAAATTTGTTACATGTACCTGATATTACACAGAATTTACTTAGTGTCTCAAAATTTTCTAAAGATAATTCTGTATATTTTGAGTTTTGGCCTAACTTTTGTCTTATCCGTGACCATGCTTCCAAGGAGCTCCTTCTCAAGGGTAAAGCAGAAGGTGGAATTTACTCCTTCGATAATCTGGTCATCCCAAAGAGAGGCCAACCACACCATGTTATCAATTGTGTTTACACTCCAGTATTAAGTAGTTCTAACTCTCAAACTCTAAGGAATTCTGTTTGTTCAAATTCTGATATGTGTAGTTCTAATTCTATCATTTCCCCAATTAATAATAAACTTGGAGTTTCTAAATCCTTTTCTGATTCTGTGTTGCATAATTCTTTGCCACATATATATCCTATTGCCTTACATGATAATGATAACACTGCCTTGCCACAGAATAATCTTGCTATGATCAGGAATCAAAATTCTTTTGAAATTTGGCATAAACGGCTTGGTCATAGTAACATTAAGTCTGTGCATCATGTTTTGAAGGAATGCAATATTCCTACTACATACACTCCACCACAAAAAAGAATTTGTGAATATTGCACATTAGCCAAGATGCATCAACTTCCTTTTTCTGAATCTGAAACTGTTTACACTGCCCTTTTACAATGTGTTTATGCTGACATTTGGGGACCATCACCATTTATTTCTTCATCCGGATATAAATATTATATTAGTTTTTTAGATGCCTACACTAGATATACTTGTATATATTTTCTTACAAATAAATCACAGGCATTGATAGCTTTTCAAGGGTATAAACATTTTATGGAAAACCAAACAGACTTTACTATTAAAGCTCTGCAAACCAATAATGAAAAAGAGTTTACCTCAAACTCATTCACTACCTTTTTACAAAATAATGGCATTTTACAAAGATTTTTTTGTCCTTATACTCACCAACAACAGGGAAGTATTGAGCGTAAACATAGACATATTAGTGAAACTGGTCTTTCTTTATTAACTACTGCATCCATGCCACTAATTTTTTGGGACTCTGCCTTTACTACTGCTGTCTATCTTATAAACAGAATGCCCACACCCACTCTAAACATGAAAACTCCCTATGAAATGTTATATAATAGAAAACCTGACTATAAAATACTTTGGATATATGGATGTGCCTGCTATCATTTTCTTAGACCATATAACAAACACAGACTTGATGTAAAAAGCCAACAATGTCTTTTTCTTGGCTATGATGCAAGTCATCATGGCTATAAGTGCTTAACCAAAGAGGGAAAACTGTTTTACTCAAAAAATGTTATCTTTGATGATTCTTTATTCCCTTATCAAACTCTATTTCCAAAGGAACAAAAGACTATGTAGGTACAGGAGCTGATCTTACCTCATCTGAAATGGGAATTATTCCCCTTTCTCCATCTGAAGCATCATCTATTCCACCTTCACATCCTGGAAACACATCTGTTCTTCCAACACCTGCAGCCTCACAAACTACTTCAGAACAACAAGATGCAGTTCCAACTACAATCCCAATCTCTGGGATTGAAATTATCCTCCCATCACCAACATCTCCAGCTACTGCAACTCAACAAGAAACTATCCAGCTGCACCACACAATACTCATCATATGATCACGAGATCAAAAACGGGTAACATCAAACCTATTACTCATTTATTATATCATGAAAATGATCCTGATTACAAATTTCATCTTCCCAAAACTGCCATACAAGCCCTAAAGTTTCCACACTGGAAACAGGCCATGGATAGAGAATTTCATGCTTTAACTAAATGCCAAACTTGGAATCTAGTTGACCCTCCACAAAATACAACTATCATAAATTGTAAATGGGTCTTTGCAATGAAGAAAAATTCACAAGGAGATATTGTTAGGTACAAAGGTAGGCTTGTAACTAAGGGCTTCCAACAAAAGGAAGGCATAGATTATGATGAGGTCTACAGTCCAGTTGTAAGACCAACCACAATTAGAATCATCTTAACTATAGCTATTACTAGGGGCTGGATTATAAGGCAATTCGATTTTGATAATGCCTTTTTAAATGGGAAGCTTACTGATCTTGTTTATATGGCACAACCTCAAGGCTATCAAACCAGTAATTCAACTAAAGTTTGTAGGTTAAATAACGCCATTTATGGCTTAAAACAAGCCCTTCGGGCTTGATACCAAACCTTAGCTACTACTTTAGAGAGTTTTGGTTTTAAAAATACTTCCAATGATGTTGTCTTGTTTATTAAGAAAACTGCTACTGATGTATATTATTTACTTGTATATGTTGATGACATAGTGATAACAGGTTCCAATTCTATAGAAATTCAATCTATTATTCAGAAATTGAACAACATTTTCTCTTTAAAAGATTTAGGTAAATTGAGTTATTTCTTGGGTTTAGAAGTAACCTATCATGGAACTGATAGACTTATTGTAAAACAAGAGAAATATATCAAAGATTTACTGAAAAAGACAAATATGACAGAGGCAAAATTGATGCCTACCCCAATGGTCTCTAATCTAAAACTGTATAGGAATGATTCTGAAAATTATGAAGATCCTAGACAATATAGAAGCATTGTAGGCGCATTACAATACTTAACTATTACTAGACCTGATATCTCATTTGCAGTTAATAAATGTTCTCAGTTCATGAATAATCCCAACAGCAGAGCACTGGAAAGCAGCAAAGAGAATATTGCGATATCTTCAAGGTACGACTGATCATGGCATGCTATTTACAAAATGTTCTGACTTTCGGATAATTGCCTTTGCAGATACTGATTGGGCGTCGGACCTTGGTGATCGAAGAAGCATCTCCGGATATTGTGTGTACATGGGATCAAATTTGATAGCTTGGAAGTGCACAAAACAAACAAAAGTGAGCAGATCCTTAACAGAAGCAGAGTATAGAGCCATTGCAACAGCTCAAACAGAGATAACGTCCATACAAATGCTACTCAAAGAGCTGCAGATCAATCAACCTCAAAGTCCTACAAAATACTGTGACAATTTGAGCAGCTGCCACTTTTCAGCCAATCCAATTATGCATGGAAGAAGCAAACACTTAGAAACAGATCTCCATTTCATAAGGGTCTAGTCAACCAAAAACAACTTTATGTGGTTCATATTAGTACACAAGATCAGATTGCTGACATCTTTACTAAACCATTATCTCTTACTTTGTTTGATAAGTTTAGGTCCAAGCTTAGGTTAGCAAAATCCCCAACCTAAGCTTGAGGGGGGTGTTAGAGATACTATAAATATTATATAATTGGTATACAAATACAAGATTTGTATTTCTGTATTCTTGTATTTGGGCTTGTGTATAAAACACTAAAACTGTATTCTGTTGATAATTAATTCAGTTTGGTATTCTTTCTGTTTTTGGTCTTTCTCTCTCTTACTTTCCCTTTCTCTTTTTGTCTCTCTCTCTTGTTCTACCATCTTCATGGTTTAGGGTTCATCAGTTCACAGAACCTCAATCTTCTGAATTCAGATCTTCATTGCTTACTCTAATACTTATGAATGAAATAAAATAATTTTCCACCTATGAATGAAATAAAATAATTTTTCACCTATGAGAGATGTGATCCGTTTATCAAAACTACTCAAACAATATTAACTGAAAGTGTCAATAATTGTCATGTTAATTGTGTAGTTTTGGTAAACAGTACACATTTTTCATGAGTAGAATACTCTTTTTTTTTTTATTGATGGATAGTTTTGTCAACGTCAAATTTTTTATCGATAGTTTTGATATTTATTTCTTATTTTAATTACAACAATGCTAGGTAACCAATAAAAATTTAGTTAAAATTTAAATTAAATGTTCTATTTCTTTAATTTTAGATGTTCTGTTTCTAAAAAAAATTAAAATTAACTGATTGTTGAATATTTTTTTTCGGTTATCAATACTTTCTCTTTTAATTACAATCCACTTTCAAATAATTAATTCATGATTCCTTTAATAATAATAATAATATTTGAATGAGAAATGTTTTAATATGTGTACTAAAATTTTTCCCATGTATGGTAGAGAGTACCAACAACAATGAAAAAAAAAAATAATTAAGACATTTTTTTAGAATGATAATATCTTATTTGAATAAGAACTACATACTTTTAAGTTGCCAAACAATATATATGGAAAGCATTACCCTTAGGCCTTAGCTTGAATGTTATTAGATCTTCTCGGTGGTTATAACTGATATATTGGATTAGGGATTGTTATATCATGGCAAATGAGATTTTACAGGAAAAGTGAGACAATAGAATGACTAAAAATGAGTAAAATTATTAGAGTCTATTTTATTCTTTGAGTAGAATTTTTCTTCTTTTTTTTTTTAGAATTTAATTTTCATACACTATCAGTGTAAAAGAGTTTTACATATACATCTAATAAGGTGTTACCACATCATCAAAAGCAATTAATTTTCAAACCTGCTACTTCTAAAGTCATATAAATGCATGAATTTGATTGAATGACTGTGTAAAACTTTTTATACCGTCAGTGCATCAAAATTAAATTTTTTTTATAAATTTTTTTGCAAAATTCCATTTCTCAAACACACCTTTAAGAAATACTGTGCAAACCAGGAGGTCTTGATGATGAAAAGGAAGAAGCTAGAAACAATAAATTATAATTTTTAAAAACATAATAATAATTTGATTTAGAGAACTCACCTTCTTCCATAATAAATGCCAAATAACTTATTAGATTTTCTTCTTAGTTAGATATCAGTCAGATTACATTAATATGATTTTTCCATTATTTAAGTATATTTTAATAATAATTCTCATAAGTTTTCTTTAAGGTATTTCGTAGCACCTCGGTCGAACACTAATTTGTCACAGATTTAAATTTTATTTAAAAAATTACTGCTGAATTATTATATCTAAAAAATTAAATTTAAACTCTCAATACTTATTTAAATTGACTAATGAATTACTATTTATCAACTTAAATTGATAAGCTTTCGTAAGTTTACTGAACAAGATTGCCCGAATGAAATTAGTGGGAATATATATATGAGGCTATGAGCTAAAGTAGAAAGTCAACAAAAGAGCACTTATGGCATCCTAACCAATAATACTAATATTAGCAACTTCAATCGTACCAACCAACAAATGATGATAATATATACTACCTATCCTTTTGGCCCTTTAACCCCTTAAGCATCTTAATTAGCATCTACTAGCTTAAATCATCAACCTTAGCTGAATTATTGTCACTCTTTTTTTTTTATTGTCTTTATTTGCTCAACCACTAGATTAATGTGAAACTAAAGATAACCCTTGAATTTGAGCAAAGAGAAGTAATCAAAATTAAAGTTGAACTACCTACATAGTCAATAATATGAGCTAATAACTATTATGTATATAACTATATAGAGACAAACACGTATCTACTAATAATTAGTAGACCTACATGGATTATTGTTTTATATATATGTTGGGGGAATAATTGGTGGTGGTGTAGCCAAGTATTCTTTTTCTTGAAGCTTATGCTTGAGCATTCAAAATAATATAAAAATGTGCATGAAGTGGACAGTGTGTGGATTATATTAATATATTGAAAGGAAATTAAAGGGGGTTTTGTTCAATCAATGGCCAAATTAGCGACACTATTTCTGCTTTGGGGAAGTAATGGATCTCACTTTGCCTGAATAGAAAGAAGCAATGATGCACATGATTAATTATCCTAACAATAAAATATTAGGGATCCATATATAGCATTATAGATTTGTGGAGTACGTAGGATCCTCTATAATATTATAATCTCAACCCCTACGTATATATATGTATTAACAAACATAATTTTTTGGTGTCTTATTAACAAACATATACTATATTGGAAATTAAAATACTAAAAATCGAAAAATAGAGACTTCAAAATTAAAGAAGGTATGGAGAAGGCAACTCTTTAGCATTCATTCTGTTCGAACCATCATAACTTCTTGTTTGCTTGTGGATATGACCACGTAACCACTCATTATATATATATATATATATATATATATATATATATATATTAGTAATTTATTAACCAAGTTGAATTGGTCGACTAGTTAATTTACTAGTTGTGTCGAAGATTCGAATCTCGTCCTGTGTATACAGTGATCCATTGTCCAACGACAAATTTTCAAGTGAAACTTAGATTCATGATAAATTAATCATTGCTCTGTTGAATTAGGAAATACTATAAAAAAAAAAGTAATAATAGTAATTTGTTTACTTTAATTTGTTGCTAGATTAATTATTTTTTTTCAAGATCCATTGATAATAAAGAATTGTTACGGAGTAGTGTAACTAATTTTCTTTTATCAATTCCCAAAATAGTTTAAATTGCAATGTATGATAACTAATGAATTTTAAAATTAGTTTCACTTATAATCAAATAATATTTTACAAAATAAAATGTTGTATGTAATAAAGTATTATCACATTATTTAGCATCAATATTCCTTTTATAACAATTTTTTTGACCTATTTGTATCTCAACCAGTTTTAAATGATTTAAAAGACGCCAAGACGGTTGTATACAGGAGGGGATTTAGAACTTTTGATATGCTTGGGTCCAAATTTTAGACGAATTTTTTTATTATCATTTTTTGTTATATATATATATATATATATATATATATATATATATATATATATATATATAT
>JASCZI010030290.1:97313-129241 GCA_036250425.1 Stylosanthes scabra
CGAGAGGGAGACCAGGCAAATCGCCGAGAAAAAGCGCCGCCTCATCACCACCACCGCCACCTCCTCCTCTTCCTCCTCCGGGGTCGCCGTAAAGACGGAACTCGACGACGACGAACCAACTGTCGGGAATATAATATCTTCTTCGCCGGAGGCCGATGATTTTTGCCACGTGGCGGCGCCGGTGGCCATGGGGTGGTTGGAGCAGCAGAGGCCGAGGATTATTGGTCATCACTACCAACATCAGGGGCATAATAATGGATATATGAATTATAACAATTGTAATTATAGTTGCGCTGCCATGCCAAAGCCGTTGAGTGTGGTGGCTCCGGCGGTGGCGCCGCCGCAAGTTGGGAGTTTAGGATGTGAGTCTAATGGCCCTGGTGGTGGTAAAGATCACGTGAACTTTTTTAGTGAAATGGCGGCGGAGAATAGTCCACGGCCTCCTTATCCGTTTTCCCTATTAGAAGGTGGATTCTAAGATTGTATCTATTTTTACTTTATTAGATTTTTACAGTATCACTGTCATGCATTAAATATTCTATCTATGGTAATTAGTGAATTCTAGGGATTGTCATATTTATATATTTTTTAATATTTTTCTTTTTCTTATGGAGTTATGGTATTCGCCCAATTTTTTGCCTATCTATTTGTAATTTAGATATGATATGATGTTCTCGGTTACGAAATACCAATCCCTAATGAAATGGAAATATTGACAAATTAATCCTCCAGATTATTAAAAAATTAGTTATAATGATGCGTCAGTTTATATTTAATATATTGATATTCTATTTAATATTATTATTTATACATTAAATATAAATTGATATGTTATCATAGTTATTTTTTGTTAATTTTTTCATTTTATTAGGATAAATTTAAAATTTCATAATTATTAAAAGATATTATATCCAAATTACAAATAATAGAAGGTCCTATTGCGTGTTTACTTTTCTTTTTTATCCCTTAGCTTCCCTTTCTTTTCTTTGTTCATACTTCATGTGGTTATTATTTTCATTTTTGTCTTCCTAATTATTATGCAAAAAGAAGAAGAAAAGGACATGAAGATGTTCAAATTAAATTATCGTTAGATATTTGCCTTCTATAGTTCTATATATCTAGCTGGTTTGTCATTAGTATATCTTTTGGTAAAAATAATAAAAGCAAGAGGAAGAAGAATACATTGGTGGACACGCATGCATATCTGAAAAACATGCAAGCAATATAATATATGGTAAGATAAGATGTAAATAAAAGCAAAAATTTAGACTTTGCTCATTATGGAAAAGAAAAAATAATTATAAATAAAATCATCATTAGCTTGCTGAAAAGTTTACCGCAAATGGATCTATTATATTGATGGGCACGCACTTCAAATTGTAAAAGGATGCATATGGAAGCAGGCGTTCATAACATATAGGAGAAATTAGTAAACACTAGCTACCATATTGCAATACCTTTAATTTTGTTACTTTAAATTGTTTAGTACCTTTCCAATGATTTTTTTAAATTTATTTGTAGACATGATTGCTGGATTTTTTATTTTTATAAATTAAAAAAATTCGGTTATTCTCGGCCCATAAAAATTACAAAAATAAGTAGAAATTTCAAATTAAACACATGGAATTTGAACAATAATACTGGCATTGGTCTGCAATGGGCTTTGTATAACTAAAATTGGTGCCTTTTATTTGGTTTAAAATTTGAAAGATAAACAATAAATAAGAGCACTTTAGGAAATATAAATTGTGACAATATGAGAACATACATTTTTATTTTTTTAGTAGTAATTAAAGATAAGGTCGGTGGTAATTAAAAAAAATTAGAGCATATGTTAGCTATTCTTCCAAAGAAAGAATATTCTGATGTCCCAAAATAATCATCGTTTTAATTAGCTGCTCTTCAATGGCACATTATTCTTGAAATTTGCTACTACACTCTCCACCAGCTTAGTTTTTAACTTCTTGCCCACAACAATTATGGTGCAAGAAGTATCCATATGTAGATATCAGCATTATCAGAATGACAACGCAAAGAGTGAACGCTAATTTTCCTTTTTCCTTCCTTTTTAAAATTTTCGTTTTCTTTTTCTTTCTGCTATTAGATTTCCGGTAAAAGTACGGTTCTTTCTCTCTAGGATTTATTAAAAATTTTTAAAATACTTTTAAATTTTATTTTATTTTAATTTTATTTCATAAATTTTTAATTTATATCAATATATTTCTAACCGTCGTTAGTATTTTAGAAAATAAAAAATTAATTTAATAATAATTTCATAAGAATAATTTGTAACATAGGCATGTTAGACAGTTTGACACAAAATTTTATCACCGACTCTTAATCCTCATGAATTTTAATTGCATTGGTCATAAGATTTTTGAACATTTAGCTATCGAAAGAAAACATAAGTAAAAAATATTATATAAAATAATAAATCGTACCTAATAATATCACTTGAGAAAAAAATTAACAATACCCGTTTTTTGTGGTATTTAAAGTGTCATAAAATTAACGATTTTTGTTAGACAGTCAATCAATATTTTATAATTCGTAATTTATTGTAAAAAATTATCAGTTTTTTTTTTTTACATATTTTAAGTTTGGTTAAATTTAATAACAGGGCAACATTTCAATCTTGGTTTATGTTAAGTACAGATGTAACGAACAATGATCCAATGGACCTTAATCGTGAGAGGGGGTAGACAGTGAGAATGAGGGAGAAAAAGTGTTCCTTCCGAGGGGGAGCACTCGGAAGAGTCCGATGGCTGATTCCGAAGAAGGTGGTTGATGTGGTAAGAGAATAGCACTAGAATCCCTTAATTAGGATTATGAGTATTCTAGGGCTAATATGGGAGATTAGGGTTAAGAGAATGCGTACCTTGAGGGGTGTTGCCCCCTACTTATATAGTAGCGGGTGGTTAAGATTCGGATGAGATCTCTTCATGATCTCATTGAATCTTTCCTTTTTTGGTTTGATCCTTTAACTTTTTAGCTTGATCCTTGACTTATGGACCAAGTAAGTTGATTACTGATTTAATGGATTGGGCCGGTCCGTAACATTGCCCCCACTCGGGAAATGAATGTGTGCATTCGATTTCCGAGTAGTTTGGTAAGTTTCCGACTACTATTCACATGGTGCCGGCTTAGATATTTTTCTTCCGACTGCTTACGTGTCAGGTTGTTTGTGGCATGTCGTTTCGCTTGTCTTCTGCTGACGTGGCTAAAAAAAAGTGATGACTTTTGCACGTTTTTAGAGAGAGAGAGTAGTGGGAGCGGTTTTCGAAATTTCAGTAATCATCCCATCATTAGTACTTGCCCCTTTTGGATTCTCGAAGCGTGTTGAATAAGGCTTGGGAATTCAAAATTGAAACTTTACCATTTCTCTTGAACTTCCTTCTTTCCCTCTCTAAACACTCTTAGTTTTCTCTGAAGAAAAGAAGAAAAAGAAATCGCTCATCTTCTAGTTCCAGCGACTCTTGTCACAGGTACTGTTCATCTCCTTTTGTTGCGTTTCTTCTTGCATTCTTGCGTGCTTGCCTGTTCTCTGCGTTTTCAAGAATACGTCTTTCGTCTTCTGTCCTGCATTTCTTCTTCTTCTCCACTTCGCGTTTTTCTCTGTTTTTTTCAAACTGTACTTCCTGCATTGTATTGCAGGCTTTTATTTATTAAAAATCGGAAATGGGGAAGAAAAAGTCTTGCCAGGAGTTGAAGGTTCCTCGCCCTCTGGACGCGGCTGAGACCCGCCTCTACGGCTGGGTTGAGGAGGCCGTGTTGACTCAATTGTCTGTGGTTGAGAGCGACTTGCTGCCTGAGTTCTGTCATAACTTTCTGTTGATGGAGGACTCAAGGGCAGAGGGAGATTATGTATTGGAGGCCGCTGGGACATCTGATCGCGTCCCCTTCCGAGCGGGTGAGGAGGGCCCTCACTATCTGTGGGTATACCAGGAGTTGTTCACTCGTTTGAGGATGGGGCTCCCCTTCTCTGACTTCCAAAGAGAGTGATGACTCGCTATCACGTCGCCGTCAGTCAGCTTCATCTGAATGGGTGGGACTTTATTCTTGCCTTTGAGAAAGTGTGTTTACACTATGGCTTTCGCCCCACCATCAGACTCTTCTTCTATATTTATGACGTCCACTTTCCTCCGGGTGGTTATGGATACATCTCCTTCCGAGCACGCCAATGCCGTAAGCTGTTTGATTCTTATGAGGATTCAATCCAAGAATTCAAATGGCACTACTTTAAGGTTTTGGCCGCTTCCGGCAAGCGTGCCTTTTGGCTTCATCACGAGAACAAACCCTTCTCCTGGGTCTATTGCAACTCCGAGGTGAAGTTTTTCACCGTGTACAATCTGGAGCCATTGGAGATGGCTGCCTTCAAGTTTCTTGTTTCTCTTCCGGGCGGTTTGCCGAAGAGGAACAAGTTTACTTGTCGGTGGATTTTGGATGGTTCCGACACCGAAGTTGGGAATATCCTTGGTAAAGAATTGTTGTTGTCGCTTTATTTTTTCTTTTGTTATTTTTGCTGTGTTTGCTAACTCTTCACTTGTTTTGGTTTCGCAGACCACTTGTTGGACGTCAAGATGAAGAAAACTAAGCTTGATAATTTGATGGCTATGATGGCGGATCCGTATAGGATGGGTCCCCGGGCGGTTCTTCCGACCGGTAGCCCTTCTGCCACTGCCACTGCTGCCGTGGCTGTTGCTGCCACTTCCGCCTCTGCTGCTGCTGGTTCCACTCCTGTGGAATCTTCCACTCAAGTGTCCCAACTTCGACTGCCTCTGAGACGCACAGGATAAAGAGGCAGTCTTCGAAGCGCGATCGTGCTAAGGTTGTGAACCTTGAGGGAGATGAGGGGCTGTAATAGGATCCTGCTGCAGACTTGCAACAGAAACGGCAGAAGAAGAATGCCAAGGTGGATGAGGGTTCGAGAAGGCGTTAGGGGAGGACTCCGCCTGGGAGCATGATGTTGATCCCCTTAAGGTGGCTTTTCCGGAAGGTTTTAGCTTTCGGAAAGCCCTAAATGCGGGTTTGACATCTGTTCCTGTAAGGGAGGCTCTTACGAAGATGCCCCCGGAGCAGCTTCTTGGCGAGTCATACCGTCTCAGTGCCAAATTCCTTGTGTGTCTTCAGGTAATTTGAACACTTTTTAGTGTTTTGATTTTCATGTTATTTTTGTGTTATCTACAATCATGCTGTTTTGCTGGAATAGGTGGGCGTGGAGACCTCTTTGGCTGCTAAGATGAAGGCTGAGAAAGAGCTCTCGGCTGCCCTCGATCAGATTGAGATCTTAAAGGGGGAGAGGGACTCAGCTTTATCTTATCTGCCCTTTAAAGAGAAGGCCGACACTCTTAACGATGAGCTTTCCGAGAAGTCATTGGAGCATCAATCTGGTCTTGACCGGATTGCTCAACTGGAGGAGGATAATGGGGGTGCTGAAGACATAGTTTGAGTCCTCCCAGCTGTCCTTGGAGGGGAGCGAAAGCGGTCGGCAGCTGCGGAAAAGCAGGCGGGGTTTCTCGCTACTTCCCTAAAGACTTGTCAGGCGGATCTGAGCAAGGCTACCGAGGCGTCTGAGTATTGGCGCTCTGAGTGGCAGAAGCTTGGAACCGAGGTCACAGAGATGTGCCAGGAGACATTGGATATATGTTTGGACCATGTCTCACATCTCTGCCCTGGCGTAGATTTCTCTGCCATAACTCTGAAGTCCCGATGGGATCCGAAGGGTAGGAGGATCTTTGTCCCTCAAGAGTCGGATGTAGAGGAGGAGCTTCCGCATGCTGAGGAGGTTGTGCCGGAGCAACATCCAGGGACTGCCTCTCAAGCTTCGCAGCCGGCGGCTAGAGACACAGCAGGAGTTCGTGGGGAATGCCCCACATAAAATTTTGTAATAAATACTTTTTATTTTGAGAATTTGTTTGGGTGGCACCTGTGGGGGTGCTTTTTCTTTGTGGATATTTTGGTCATTTGCTGTGGCCTTTGTTGTTTGTGAATATTTTCTTTTCTTGGCCACTTTTGTGGCCTTAAAGAATATTTTGCTTCGCATTTTGATTTTACATCTTAGCGTTTTATGCTTTTCCTTTGCCTGTTGGCACTTGACGATACCTTTTGCTTGGCACACTTTATTTACTTTGCTTAAGTTTTCTTATCGCGATGTCCTTATCCTTAGACTATCGGTTTTGCATAACTTATTTGTTTGCAGCTCAGCACCGGGTGATCAGTCCGGTGAGGTGCCGTGGGGTTTGCTCCGACCACTTTATGGGTTGCCCTTTGGGATAATTTTAAAGCCTTAACTCTGGCTCCCGGGCTCTTTGTTCTCTTTTTGAGACTTAAAAGAAATGCATGATAAATAATGCTTGATAAGTAAACAACAAAGAGTGTAAAAGTGAAACACTTTGTTTTATTAATAACGGCCAAGGTGGCCGGCACGCTTACATGCCTCGTTAAAACCTCGTCATCCGAAAAACCCTCTTGGGAAAAAAATAAAGATGGGAGGAAAAAGAGTACATGCTACTACGTTCTGTTTACATGTGGTACCTTTTTAGGTTTGTTATGTGCCAAGTTCTTGGCACTTCTGCCCCTGTAACTGTACGGAGCTTGTACGCTCCTTTTCCGAGCGCTTTGACCACTTGGTAGGGGCCTTCCCAATTTGCTCCTAGTTTCCCTTGGGCGGCATTCTTTCCTCCAATGTCAGCCCTTCTTAGTACCAAGTCTCCTTCTTCGAGCTCTTCACCTTCTTGTTGCATCGGGCTGCTAAGAGTTCCTTTGCCGCCTGCTGTCTCATTCTTGCCTCTTCTCGGACTTCATAGATTAGATCTACGTCGTCTTCCCTATGCAAGTTGTTTTCTTCCGGGCTGTAGCTCGAGACCCGGCCGGTTTCCTCAGCTACCTCTAAAGGGACCATTGTCTTTATGCCATAAGTAAGTCGGAAGTGGTTAGCCCCGTCGGCGATTGTTATGTAGTTCTGTATGACCAGAGGACGCTTCCGATCTCTTCCGCCCAGCAGCCTTTCTTGTCGTCGAGCCTCTTCTTCAATCCGTTTAGGATTATTTTGTTCATGGCCTCGACTTGTCCATTGGCTTGGGGGTGCTCAACCGAGGAGACTTGCTGATGGATGTGGAAACCTTGTAGAAATTCTTTGAATTTTTTATCAGCAAATTGGGTGTCATTGCCAGAAGTGATGACTCTTGGTACTCCAAATCTAGTAATTATGTTATTCCACACAAACTTCCGACATTGGGCCGCTGTGATCGATGCGAGTGGTTCTGCTTCCACCCACTTGGTGAAGTAGTCAATTGCTACAATTAGGTACTTGACTTGTCTGGGTCCTTTTGGAAAAGGGCCAAGGAGGTCTATTCCCCATTTGTCAAACGGCCAAGGTGAGACAATAGTTGACAGCTTGGTGGCCGGTATCTGCTGCACCTTGGCGTGCTCTTGGCATCTTTGACACTTTCTGATGTATTGCACGACATCAGCCCTTATTTGGGGCCACCATACACCGGCTAGGAGAATTCTCCAGACGTTGTTTTTTACTCCTTGGTGTTGTCCGCAAGCTCCTTCATGCACTTCTGCTATGATGGTGGGGACTAGTTCTTTTTCGACGCACTTGAGGAGAGGCATAGCCGCTGCCCTTCAGTATAATTCTCCTCCCACCATTACATAATTCACTACATCCCTTTTTATGATGTTCGCCTCCCATTTTTCTTTTGGGAGGGTTCCTTTTTCAAGGAAGTCGATGATGGGTTTCTTCCAGCTGCTCTCGCCCGAGATTACAAACACCTCTTGGGGTTCGTCAATGGAGGGCCTTTCTTTGATCTCTTGGATTAGGGTGCGGTTGCTTCCGCTTGGTTTGGTGCTAATCAACTTTGATGGGTATCTGCTCGATCATTCTCTTTCCGAGGGATGTGCTTCACTTGCACTTCCTTAAAAAAGGTTTGAAGCTCTTTTACTTTCCCCAAGTACTTGACCATTTGGGGATCTTTGGCCTGATAGATTCCGTTCACCTGGGAGGTGACGATTTGAGAGTCGGATCTGACTTCTAGCTCTGAGATTCCGACCTCTTTTGCTAGTTTTAAACATGCTGTCAGTGCTTCATACTCCGTCTGGTTGTTACTTGCTTGAAATTGGAATTTGACTGCCATTTCTAGGATAACTCCGTCTGGTCCTTCTAGGAGGACGCCCCCGCCGCTTCCTTTTGTTGTTTGAGGATCCATCTACGTGGAGAACCCATGCTAAAGAATCGGGGTTTGGGACATTTGGAGTGAGTTCTGCAACGAAGTCAGTCATTACTTGCCCTTTCATTGCTGTCCTTCCTTCATAGTTGATGTGGTACTCTGAGAGCTCCACCGACTAGCTGAGCATTCTTCCGGCCAGATTTGGCTTCTGCAACACTTCTCGTAACGGCTGATCCGTTTTGACAACAATTGGGTGGGCCTGGAGATATTGTCTTAGCCTTCTGGCGATTACTATCAGTGCTAATGCTAGCTTCTCCAACCTTTGGTATTTCAGCTTCGCCCCATGGAGGGTTTTGCTTAGGAAGTACACAGGTTGCTTCACTTTATTCTTCTCTTGGACTAGGGCTCCGGCAACTGCTTCTTCAGTTGCGGCCAAGTAGACTATGAGGGGTTCTTCTGGTTCCGGCTTGACTAGGATTGGGGGTGTGGATAGGTACTCTTTGAAGCTTTTGAAAGCTTCTTCGTACTCTTCCGTCCACTTGAACTCCACCCTTTTTTTCATTAGCTTAAATGGGGGGCCGCTTTCATAGCTGGGGCTGCTAGGAACCTAGAAATGGCCGCTAGTCTGCTGGTCAGCATCTGTACCTCCTTTAAAGACTCCGACTGCTTCATGGAGATAATGACTTGGCATTTTTCCGGGTTAGCCTCAATTCCTCTGTTGGTTAGCATGAAACCGAGGAATTTTCCGGCTTCTACTGCGAAGGCACACTTTGCCGGATTCAAGCGCATTTGGTGTTCCCGTAATTTGCCGAAGACCTTCTCCAAATTGAGGATTAATTCTTCCTCTGCCGTTGCTTTAACTAGCATGACATCCACATATACTTAAAGAATGCCGCTGAGTAGCTCTTTGAACACCCTGTCCATGAGCCTTTGGTATGTAGACCCTGCATTCTTCAACTCGAACGGCATTACTTTGTAGTAGAAGCTGCCGGTGGGAGTGATAAAAGCTGTCTTTTCAGCGTCTCCGAGGTACATTGGGATCTGATTGTACCCGGAATAAGCATCCATGAATGAGAGGAACTTGTAGCCGGAAGCTTTGTCTACTAATCCATCAATGCTTGGGATTGGGTATGGGTCTTTAGCCCATGCCTTGTTCAGGCCGGTGTAGTCGACACACATGCGTCACTTCCCATTGCTTTTAGGTACCATGACCACATTACTGAGCTATGTGGGGTACTTGATCTCTTTGATGAATCATGCTTCAAGAAGGCTTTGAACTTGTTTCTTTGTTTCAGCCACCTTTTCCGGGCTCATACACCGTAGCTTTTGTGCTACCGGCTTGCTACAGTGGATGATGGACAACTTGTGGCTGGAGAAGTTCAGATCTATTCCGGGTATGTAACTCGCTGTTCATGCAAAGAGGTCGGAATTCAGCTGTAGGAACCGAGTTAACTTACTTTTCAGTGCTTCTGGTAGGTTCTTGGCAATCATGGTGACTTGCTCAGAATGTTGTCCTATTTGGACCTGCTGGAGATCGCCTTCCGGCTTTGGTCTTTCATGGACTTTCTTTTCTGGTGGTTCGAGATCCACGAGGAGGCATCCTTTGGCTTCTTCCTGCTTTTCTAGCTTCGGAAGTTGTTCCTTGGAGATGTGCAAAGTGACATTGTGGCATTTCTCTGCTTCTTGTTTATCTCCGCGAAGTATGCCTACTTTTCCTCCGTTAGTTATGAACTTCATGGTTAAGATGGAGGTTGCTATAACCGCTCATATCCGGTTGAGGGTCGGTCTTCCCATAATCACATTGTAGGCGGAGTTATGGTTGACGACCAGCCACTTTAGTTTTGTGTTTCTCCTGTTTGGTGGGTCCCCAATGGTGGCCCACAATGTCACGAAACCATCCGAAGTTACTCTTTCGCCGGAGAAACCGACTAACTCGTCAAAATGGCACTCCAGGTCTTTGTTGGTGAGTCCGAGTGCATCAAAGCAACGTCGGAAGAGGATGTCTGTAGAGCTTCCTTGGTCTATAAAAACTCGTCGGATTGTTGCGTCAATGACATCCATGGAAATCACTAGGGGAGGATTTTGGGTGTCAGTTGTTCTTCCGATCTCGTCGGAAGAGAATGTGATTTCAGGAGGCGGTTTATCATGCAATGTTCTTGGCATGAATGTTTGCTCCTTTTGGCCGCTTTCCGGGATGGTGGGTTACCTTCATCCGGAAGCCCTCCCGAAATCATCTTGATTTCCCTTCTAACCACGCCATCTTTTTGCTCATCCTTTCCTTCAGTGGACTTTTCCGGGTTGTCCGCCCTCTGCTTTGTCCTTTTATCGTCCCTTCGGTCACTGCTTCTTTTGGTGTACTCACGGAATTTCCCTTTCTTCAAACCTTTCTCGACGAATTCGAGAAGGTCACGGCAAACCTTTGTGTCATGACCGTTTTGCTTATGATACTTGCAGTAAGCATTTCGGTCTCCTTTGTGATTATTCATGATTGCTCGTGGTGCGGGTGTTCTTTCCACTTGTGATACTTCATGAAGGAAGGTTGTCAGCGAGACATTCAGTGGATTGTAGTAGGATCTGTCGGAGCGCTGTTCCCGCCGGCTGCGGTCTTCTTGCAGCAGATCCTTCCGACCAGCCTCTTTCTTGTCACGATTAGTTTTTACTGCCGTCTGTCCTTCTTCTTGTTGTAAGTAATTATGAGATCTTTCTTGAATCTCCTCCATAGTTTTGGGTGGCCTCTTGGTAAGGCTTTTGAGGAATGGTGTGTCCTCTCTAAGGCCTTTAACCAATGCCATGAGGGTTGCTTGATATTCGAGTCCTTCGATCTGAGTGCATTCAGAGTTAAAGCGGTCCAAATAGTCCCGTAGGGACTCTTTCGGCTTCTGCACGATCGAGTAGAGGTTTAGGCAGGTTTTTGGGAGCCTTCTCCGAGTGGTGAAGTTTTTCAGAAAACCTCCGGACAGGTCGGAGAAGCTCTTAATGCTTCCGGGTGCTAAAGAGTTGAACCATGTAAGCGCGTCCTTTTTAAAGGTCACGGAAAAAGCTTTGCACTTTGTAGCATCCAAGGCGTTCAGGAGCACCATCATGTTGTCAAAGGCATCTAGGTGGTGCTTTGGATCACTGCTTCCGTCGTATGGCTCCATATCCATCGGGTATTTGAATTTCTTAGGGAGCTCTTCCGAAGGGATGGCGAGTGAGAAGGGATGTTTGCTGTTCTATTTCGCAGGCGAGTTTCCAACCACCACCGACGGTTTCCACGTACGGGAACGCGAATCAGCCACCCCTTCGTCCTCGTCAACGTACGACTACCTATTCCTGAGCTTTTTCTTAAACTCCTGATCACGCTTTTCAGCCTCCTCCAACAAAGCTTGCTGCTCGTGACCATGGCTTCTGCCCGTTTCATTGCCTCGGAGGCGATCTCCGCCTCGCGAGTCTGTCTCTTGAGGAGCTCTCTTAGGGCAGCTTCCATCTGTTAGATGTGCTGGTTCGGGGGGATTACTCCCTTTTCCGGGGTAAACTGGGGGATGTTTTCATCAGCATCCTCGTTGTTGAGTTGAGCGTCCACCATCTTAGCTCGGAAGTTCAGTTTTCGTCTCACAACTCGATTCTAAAGTCTAGTCCCCACAGACGGTGCCAATGTTAAGCACATATGTACCGAACAATGATCTAATGGACCTTAGTCGTAAGAGGGAGTAGACAGTGAGAATGAGGGAGAGAAAGTATTCCTTCCAAGGGGAAGCACTCGGAAAAGTCCGAGGGCTGATTCCGAAGAAGGTGGTTGATGTGGTGAGAGAATAGCACTAGAATTCCTTAATTAGGATTATGAGTATTCTCGGGCTAATATGGGAGATTAGGGTTAAGAAAATACGTACCTTGAGGGGGTGTTGCCCCCTGCTTATATAGTAGCGGGTGGTTAAGATTCGGATGGGATCTCTTCATGATTTCATCGAATTTTTCCTTTTTTGGTCTGATCCTTTAACCTTTTAGCTTGATCGTTGACTTATGAATCAAGTAAGTTGATTACTGATTTAATGAATTGGACTTTATTGGGCCGGTCCGTAACAGTTTATTGAGGAGAAAATTTGATAGCAGATAAGTTGTAATTTATATAGCATTACTTTTTTTTATGGTAATAATATTGAATTTAAATCTTATTGATATGAACTATCTTATTCTATACTTAAAGAATACGAATATATAACATAAAACATATCGTTTTATTTTTTATCTTATATTAAAAGTTTATCTTTATGTTAAAAAAATAGAAATAACGATAGTAAAATTCTCAACCTTTAAAATATAAAAACTATACGTACTATAAAAAAAATTGTCATATCATCGTCTAATAAAACCATCTCTTCTAAAAACACTTTTCCTTAAAGACATATGAATGTAGACGTAGTTTTATATCTAAGTAATCTAACATTTAGGTAGCATTTGAGAGAAAAATTGAGACTAACTGAGGGATTGAGATTGGATGATTGAAATTAAGAGATTGAGATTAAATTAAGTTTGTTATTATATTTGGTTTAAAATTTATTAGGAGACAAATACTGAGAGATAGAGATTAAATTAAGTTGATAAATGAATAACAAAGATTGGTAATATAAACATTAATATTAAATAAAAATATTTAAGTAAAAAAAAGTTTTTAAAGTTTCAATCTCAGTCCTAAGTCCTCCTCCAGTTCATACTATCTGAAGATACTGAAAATACTAAAATTTTGAAGACTGAATCCAACAAACACAATACTACTAAATTTTAGTCTTGTCTGCCAAACGCTGTCTTCCTTATATTAAATATTGACTTACTTGTCTAATAAATTAAAGCATGTATATCGCATAACATTCAAGAGGAATTTGTCAGCACTCATCAATATGATGAATGAGGATCTCTTATTAGTATTGCATGATATTAATTGGGCACCAACTATAGGAATAACATTTATCAAAACAGAGAACAGTTATATGATGAGCGTACGTACGATGATTTATTTTGGCTTCTCCAAATGATGAATTCTGATTTCTATTAGGTTGTCTCCTATTTTTAATTAGCTTGTCTCCTTCCTTCTTGTGCTGAATTGGTTTTTTTTTTAAAGTTCAATTTGATAAAAGAGAGAATATAATAAATAGTTATATTTTAAATATATTTTTATATAATATTTATTTTTTCTTTCAAATTTATATTAATTTTTTCAGAGGCTTTCTTCTATTTTTATTTTTGCTTTAATTATGTAATTTTTTTTCATATTTCAACCTAGATCGAACTCAAAATTTTCGATGATTGAATTCAATATAAGTTATAAAAATAAAACTACTTTTTTTAACTAATATATAAAAAAAATGGTAACATACGATTTTATTAGATATACACATAAAACACATAAATTTTTTCTATTTAAGAAAATAATTAATTAGAATGTGTTTGTCTATTTTATGTATACACCAATATTAATTATTCTAATAATACTCTCTATGCATCATTTGGTGGATTTGAAAAAAAAATGCACCCCTTGTTATTAGTGAATTTGGATACATTTATCATCAGAGTAACAAAGAAATAGGGAGAATAGGTCTTTATTATTAAGTATGATGGCCCATATAAAATATAATGAAAATAATTAATTTTAGATTGATTAATCACTTATATTTTTTACTTTGCCAAATATTCATTACAAAATTTTTTGATGTCTATATTCATTATAGAATAAATGCATTATTTATGATTACCGTATTATTATTATTCCTTATACGTATTTGGCAGCGAAAAGAAATTTTTTTTTAAATAAATAAAAAAACTTCTTTTTTTTACCAAAATACACATTTCTGGGAATATTTATCAAAATAAAATCAATTGGCAGTATCAGTCCGGACCGGTATTGGGTTATTTTCAATACCGGTCAGGGACCGATACTGGTTCAATTTATTTTTTAAAAATAAAATACACCAGTACCGGTCTTTCTGGGGGCGGTACTGGGTTAATATCAATACCGGTCCTTTTTGGGACGGTACTGGTTCAAAATTTAATTTTTTAATTTAATATTAAATATATTGATTTAATTAATAGAAATGATTTAGGTAATAAATTACAATTGGAAAATATATTAATAACAATAAATATATTAATTTTTGAGCCGTAATTTTACATTGATTCAATTGACATAGAATTAATGTAATAATATATTAATTGATTTAGTTAACATAGCATCAATGTAATAATAATAATCGGATCCATCAAATTAAATTCCAATCCAAATTAAAAAACGTAATAATAGTCATGAAGATATTAAGACATATAAATTATTATTTTCAGGACGCACGAATGATAACATAAGATATTATCATTTATTATAATTAAATAAAATTTAGAGTAAAAATCAAAGAAAAAAACATTGTATATTTGGATTAATTCACTATATTTTTTCTTTTCACGGAAGAGATTATTTTACGATCCATTACAAGACTTTCTTATTTAAGATGAATTGAATTATTATTATTACATTAATGTTATGTCAATTGAATCAATTAATATATTATTACACTAATTTGATGATTGAATTATTATTATTATTATTATTACACTAATGATATGTTAATTGAATCAATGCAAAATTACCTCTTAAAAAATAATATATTTATTGCTATTAATATATTTTTCAATTGTAATTTATTACCTAAATCATTTCTATTAATTAAATCAATATATTTAATATTAAATTAAAAAATTAAATTTTGAACCAGTACCGCCCCAAGAAGGACCGGTATTAATATTAATCTCGTACTGCCCCCAGAAAGATCGATACTGGTGTATTTTTTTTTTTTTTTTAAATTGAACCAGTACCGATCCGGACCGGTATTGAAAATAATCTAATACCGATCTGAACCGGTACTACTAATAAATTTTTTATTTTGGTAAATATTCCTATAAAAATGTGTATTTTGATAAAAAACGAAATTTTTTTATTTATTTAAAAAAAATTTTCCAGCGAAAATGAGGATGCGATTCATTTCAGGTTCCTGCATGAACACACGTGAATCCCTATGACCTTTGTATCACTTAATAGGCTCACTTTGACCAACTCTTCCATGTCTATAAATGTCATCCGATAGGAAACCATCAAGAGTTTTATGATATTAATTGTTTTAATTCTTTTAGTCTTTAATTTTAAATATAAAATATTTTATATTAACATTAATTTAAAATCAAACGTTAAAAATATTTAAATATATATCTATTACAATAAAATGCTTTATTTATTTATTTTCCATTTTATAATATCATTATATGAATTTTAAGTGTTTTACCACTTTGCAATGTTTAGTAATATATTGATTTTAGTGATTATTTTAAATTATAAAATTATATCATTATAAAATAATGTATATAATTAAAATAAATGATTAAAATGATTGAATTATTATACATTATAAACCATCTAAAAAGTTTCCAATAATATTAACATTATGGTGGTTATTATTTAAACATTTAAAATATGATTTTTAATTAATAATAATAAATAGTGTGTGTGTATATATATATATATTATATAGGCTGTACTACCTCTATGTTATCCTTTTAATTTGTTGCTATGTATGATGACTATATGTGATATGTCCTACGTCTAATATATAATATGTGCCCACCTTGCATTGCCTTTGTCCCCCTTTAATTAATTTGCCAATAGAAATCCATGACCTTGCTTAATCACTGGGTTCCTCATGTGCTCCTTCCCAGTCTTCACTATTTCCACCACACCAAAATCTACTCTTAAACGATAGATAGATCTCTCACGAATTAGACAAGAAAGAAGAGTTGAAAATTGTCTATTATTATATTCTTGATTCTTGATTTCTATTATTGTAATCTAGCTAGGCTTGATAACCAATATAATAGAAACTTAGCTACAATATATTATAGGAAAACAGCAAACAAAACAACACTTACTCCGAAAAGCAAATATATATAATAAGCCACAATGCTTCTATTGGCTCAGGGAATATACTACTTTTTAATTGCCCATTAAGTTGGAGAAATTGAATTCTTTATGCATGTACGATATCAATATATTTAATGTAATCTTGATGTATCTTTATACCGTAGACGGCTATTTTATATTCAAGATGGTTAATTATTATATTTTTGTTTGGTAATGAATTGAAAATTTAAAGTAGGGTACCTTGAGGGTGAAGCTTTACGTTAGCTTTCTTTTTCGCTAACAAAGAAGCTTTTATAGCTTTCTAACAAGATTTTAACCTTATTTTAAAAATGTTAAACGCTCATAAAATATTTATTTAAAATTATATACGGTCTTATTATTAATTGTTATAAAAAATATGATGTAAATCAGTTTCTAAATCAATTGTATATTATGTGTTTATGTATCTATATTATTTCACACAATCTCAGTATGTATTTTATATTTTTATATTTATTTTATATAAATAATAAATTTGATATACTTATTATAACATATTTATGAAAACTAGATTAATTATATCATTAAGTAATAATATAAGACTATCTGTTCACTTAAATTCAGAATTTCACAGCATTATACACTACTAAATTTATATTTTTTGCAACGATTTGTTTTCCTTCCAATATAACAAACTTTTTGTTTGCGAAATTGTCTATATATATAACCACAACT
Source organism: Stylosanthes scabra (assembly GCA_036250425.1). Lineage (NCBI taxonomy): Eukaryota > Viridiplantae > Streptophyta > Magnoliopsida > Fabales > Fabaceae > Stylosanthes > Stylosanthes scabra. Next base: position 114,132 of record JASCZI010030290.1, read on the forward strand.
TTTCAGAGTTGTCATATTTTAAGAGCATTCTAATGGTAATATTAGTTTTAAATTTAATTTGAGTCCCACAAGATGCCATATAAGTATTTGTGGAACTATATATGATTTGAGATAAATATGAAATTTATTACTTCAATTATTGGTTTTAATTTAATATCAATTTGGATCCCACATAATACTACTTAATTAATCTACATTTAATGAGTTATACACATGGCACATCCTAATTGACATTCCTTTAAAATGATACGATACCAACTTAGTGATATCGGTATTATTTTTCTTATTCCTTCCAATACATGATTTAATATCAACTCAATTCATTTATCATTTCAATAAAAATTGATACCCAAAAAATATCCCATTGAAGATGCTCTAAATTATTAACAGAGTGATATAGCGGTTGATGTTTGAATAAGTTTAATAACTATTTCAAAAGTAATATTCAATTTATCACCAATTTCATGATTTCATTGCTTATGAGTTATGACTTATGAGATAGGTATTCTCCCATTGGATTGGTAATTTGGTATTCAACAAGAAATCAAGAGTGGATTAATGAATATTGAATTGAATAACCAATAAAGGAGGCCCACGCCGTGAGGGATAACCGGGTCGGGTCAACGATGATGAGGTTTGAACGCTAGGAATTGATCACGTGGGACCCGAACCATAACAAGCCAGCTGGGAAACTGGGACACGCGTCACGAAGCAAGGGCATCTTAGTGGTGAAACTGGGACCCACTATGAGTTTCCAATAATAGAAGGAAAAAGGACAAGAAATATGAAAGAGGAATGGTGGATCCCACGTGCCTATGAAATGGGACAAAACCCTTGAGGGTCTTTTAGCTTTTTTTAGGGGGTGGGGACCACCCTTCATCGGCTCGTGCAACCCACGTGGGGGCCACCACAAATCGATGGGACACGTGGCTGCGAAACAATGAATCATTTTTTTTTAATTTAGTTTTTTAGCTTTTAGTTTTTTACATCTCAGCAGTCTCACATGCGTTATGAGCGTCGATATGGTGCTCCTCTGTCACACACTGTTGTGGTGGACGCTGCACCCATCACCTCATTACTCCTTTGGCTCCACCACGTGTTTTATCTACGGCTGATCATCAACAATATAAAATAGGAAGGTTATCCGGTATGTCGCGAGAACTGCAGTATACCGATATTCCAGCGCTTTTAACCATTGATTTTAATCATAAATTATTTTATAATTAAAATCAATCAAGATCAACGGTTAAAAAGTGGTGAAATATCAATATGCCATATTTTTCGCTGCATACAGGATAATTTTTATATTTTATACTTTATTTATATTTATATTGAGCAATGTAAAATATAAATAAACTATATATTTTTATTTTGGTGTCTCTAAATAAAAATATAAATAAACTATATTTGACCAATGTAAAATATTATACAACATAAAATATTCCAATATTTCACTATTATTATTATTACTACTGTTATTGTTGTTGTTAGATTTTAAATAAATAAGTCAATATAGAGGAAAAATATTTTATTGATACAAATAAATTATATATTTTTTATAGAAAAATTGAAGAGTTTGTTTGGTTTCTATTTTTATATTTAAAATTATATGAAGAAAAAATTAAAAATTTTTCATAAATCAAACAAACCCTAAATGATGCTTGTCAAGAAGTTCTTTTCATAAAGGACAAGTTTTAAAAATATTATCTCTAAATTCATTTTTTTCAACAAAAGTGGCAATTCTTATTAAACACCTATCAATTAACTATTAATACGTTTTGAACCCAATTTTATAATGTTTTGGTCGCCATCAAATGTAGAATTTTTCTATTAATTATGGTTGAAATGATAACAATACTTCAATTTATTATTTCTTATATTTGTGCATCCATGTGAAATAAATAACTATCATTAGTGTACCCACTTTTTTCTTATCTGTTTTTTATTTTGAACAATACTACATAAAAATAACATTTTATTTTATTATTTTTTACTGATATTCGACCAACAATCTAAATATCATATACTAATATAAATTTTAAATTCTAAAATTTAAATTTTTAAGTATATATTGGTTCACAAAAGTGTTAAATAACATTGATAAAAAGTGTTTATTAATCTATTATATATGTAACATTTTTTTAGGCTTTTGACAGCGTATATATAGTTTTAAATTTAATATTACTAAGAATAGCAGATATAAACAATAGAAAACGTTTCTATTATGTCCAGAACACCGGTGTTATTGTGTTTTTAGCCGTTAATCTTAATCATATATATATTTTATAATTAAAATCAATTAAGATCAACGACTAAAAATACAAGAACACCGGTATTCCAGGTATATTCGACACGCTTCCTAAACAATAAACAATTTGGCCTATTCCCTAAATAGAAATAAAAATATAAAAAAAAATTGACGTAAGATCCATCATGGTGAACATAAAAATGACACTTGTCAAGTTGTCACTTGTGTCCATACGAAGAAAGTAATTGTTGCTATTGGTCGATTAGCAATAAAATATTGTGATACGGATATTAGGCTAAAAATTGTTGTTTGCGGTACATTACTTATAATATTAGGGACCATAATATTACTATAATCTATGTGCTCATAAAAAAGTTATGACTGCAAATGAGCCACGTTATTTTGATAATAACATATATATAGTGCAATGATATAATAATAATACTAACCCTGCTTTTTAATATTTGCTATTAGCCAATTATATGCTTATAGTTGGTTGTGCTGTCTAGTTCTTATTGGTCGGATTTGATATTTAACACCACCTCCGTGCTCCTTGTTAAGTTAATTATATATTTAGATTATTTTTTTTGAAAGGAGAAAATAATAAATACAAAAGCTTTATTTGGACAAAAATTAGAGGAAGAAATGAAAAAAAAAGGACAACTTTTTTTTCCCCAATATTTGGGATCAATCCTAAAAATGTCTAACATTTAAAATATTTTATTTATATCCCTAATATTTAAAATCATATTAATCTCTATTATAATAAATTCTAACTATATTCTTTCTCAGATGCGAAAGATTAAACAATTTTTTAGTTTAGATGTAATTTTACCCCTTTTATGCAACAATTTTTTTAAATTAGAATGTGTTTTGAATTATGAAAACAAAAAATATCATACTCCAAAAGGATATGTCTTAAATAGTTAAATTATTTTTTTTTAAAGATAATTGGTAACTCGACATGTTAGTAGTTATTCAATTCATTAAGGAACGGAAAAATAATTTCTCACACTCAATTAAAATATTCCGGTAATAGAGTTTAGATGAAAATATAAAATCTATTAAAGAAGAACAGAATCAACTCTATATTATATTAACACAATGCATGTGAGTAGCATTGCGGCAATATTGAGAACCTTGATGAATGTTGAGAATATATGCATAGATTATTATTGAGGTACGTATATGCCTCAGCATATGGTTGGTTGAAATGGAACAAGTCAATGGAGATTGAGGACACATATATACAGTTGGTGGAATAAGATGGACCACAATCAAACTATATTAAATTTAACTTATATGTGTAGTTTTCTGGCGGGGTGGTGCTGTGGCATTGTCATACATTTGACTTAATCTGAGAGGAGAAGCTAAGCAACAATATATATAATGATGATGGAAATGATGAATCCTCTCTTTAATTTACTCTTCGCCTGTTTGTGTGGCATGCATCACTTGGTTCTACATTTACAACCCCAAATAGAAGGATACAAAATCATCACATAACAACTAAAGGTAGCATATGGCATATTTTTATAATATCAAAAGAGTTGATAAAGTAACAGCAGGAATATAAAACATCTAAAAACTTTATATTTTAAGAGTTGTGGAAAATTTTCTAAAATAAATTATAAAAATATTTTAATTCCAAAAAATAAAATAAAAGGTCTTTAATTCTTGAGATCCAACTTTTTTTTTTTATATTTGCACCAAGTTCGTTAAATTATTTAACAAACTTAGTAAAAATGCTATCTTCTTAGTACTGTTAGGTGAACATGGTGAATTTCTTTTGTATTTGTACTAAGTTCGCCAAACTATTTAGCAAACTTAGTGATGTTCTTAGCAAAATTAGGCGAACATGCCCACATTGATGCCTAGCCATAGTCACATGGAGCGTGACCATTTGTACATGGATGACACGAAAATATTGGATTAGATTGGCTTTCATAGCATATTGGAATTGGTATTAATAAGCAGGCCTAATATAAAACTTTATTCTTAAGAAAATGAGACTTGTAATACCCTATTTTGTCTACTAAATCACTGGAACTGCTTGTATTTTATTCCAATATTGAGATTACTAAATCGTTGCAGAACTTTGTATTTTTCCATGTCGCTCGTACTAAATCATCGTAGGGTATGAAGATGTAATAAACACTGCACCCTATTAAATCATGGTAGGGTAACACGATTTAGCACATAGGTGGAGAATCTTACCAACTTGTTGCTACTTGCCGCAATTTACATGTAAATGGTAATTCATTTTACCCTATTATGATTAGTAAAAGAAAAGAATAAGTCAAAATGAAAAAAGAAAAGTTATGCTATTTATACACTAAAATTAGTCACTAATGTATAAAATAAGTTGAAATACAAAATATATACTAAAATTAAGTGAAACTATTATGAATTTTGTATTTAATGTGTCTTATATATTGATGGCTCATTTTAGAGATTAATTTTGGTGTACAAATAGAATTGTTGAAAAAAATTATTTAGGTCAATCACGTAATATTGGTTTCATAATAATTTCTTTTTAATTTTTCAGGATATCCTTGAATTCATTAGGCCAAAGATTAATTTGTCACTTTTTTTTGAGAAAAAACCCGGTAAATATTCATGAGGCTTCAATTTTTTTTTTGGTAATGGGCGTATCCACGTTTGAAATTTAGTTTTTGGTAAACCCACGTTTGAAATTCTGATATCCAAACAGAGAAGGCTTTTTCTTTTCTTGTGTTTTTGGTCTGGGAGTTGAATTTTTCTTAGCAACCCCTTTGTTTCATTCCGAAAAATATAAATGGGCTTCTTATTCCAACCTGACAAAATAAAAATTATTGGGGGAATCAGTATAAAAAAAATTAAAACTTATTGGGGGAAATTATCTTTTGTCATTTTTTTTGATAAATCTTTTCCTTTAAACATTTAGTAATTTTGGTTTTGGGTTGTAGCCAAGCCTTGTCGTCGCAAACCCATGCCCAACCTAAGAGTAGGATATTTAGGCTTGCCCAAAAATGTTGACATGGTGTGTCAGTTTTGTGAGGCCAAGAAAATCCTTATATTTTATGTTTGATATTTTAATTTTTAAAGGCTAAGGACTTCCGACCAAATAAAAAAATTTTCCAGTCTAAGGATCGGAGTAAAGACTGAATTGCCTGTTTCATATTTTCCATGGACTAATCTAATCTAATAGCCAATTCTATAATGAAAAGGTGTTATCATGCTTAGGTGAAAAGTTACATTACTTTTGTTTTAAAAATTAATAAAAAATAAAATAAAATAAAATATGTTAAATGATTGAAATTCAACTATTCATCAAACAAAATCTTCATCTCTTCAGCATTGTCCTCTTCACCATAATATGCATTCTAATCTAATATAAATTTTTCCAAGGACCTTTTAAAAAACAATAATTCTAGTATACATCTATTTTTCCTTATCAAGTCCAACTAAGTTATTTATTTTATGCTAAATTAAAGATTAGTTCGATATCAAATAGAAGTTCATTTTGATGCTATTTTTTTATGCTATTTGCTACCGAAATAGTTTTCTATTTAACATAGAAATAAATGACTTGATTAGACTTAGTTGACCAAAATAGATATATATAGCATTATTATCGTTTTTAAAAATGTACTATTGTAATTATATAGTTTGTGATTTCAAAATGAGAATTAAAAAGGACCGAAATAACTTCTTTTCTCATTTTATTGGTGGTTGAATGACTTTCCTCCAATATTTAGAAAATTTTTCTAGTTATGTTTATTTGATATATAAGGAGAAAATATTATTTAAAGACTAAGAACAAATTTTTACCCTTTAACATTCATTAACGGATGTTTATTACAAGAGATTTAACTATTTATGTATCTCCTCTTATTAGTTTAATCTTTTACATTAGAAGAACTAATTTCATTACATGATTTAGAGCTTTTATATTCAAAAGGTTTAGAATTTGAATTTTGTTGAATTTCAAAAGAAAATTTTTTAGTATAATGCAAATAAAATGAGAGAAAAAAATCTATGCAAAAAATTAAGCAAACCCAAAAAAAGCTTTTACATAAAAATATGTTACAGATGACAATGACCTGTATCTCAAATGACATTTGTTCATTCTCCTAATAAAGATTCGTGTTCGAAATTTTTCTTAATATATCTTTGGTAGAAAAGAAATTACAGACGTGACTTCTCTTATTAGCTTTAAGTTCCTTATGAAAAAAATAGTTAGATGAAATTTATTATAATATGTTATTGTTTTGACTTTAATTTTTTGTTGGTGCGATCACTTTAATTATGCTTTGAGATCATCTAAATTAAATAAGAATACTTTCGTTAAAAAATATTTATTAAGAACACTTAGAATAAAATGTTTTATTAGAAATATGAAGAATGTCTTAATTTTTTTGTGCATTAAATACGTTGATAATGCATTGGCAAAACATTTTTGTATATTATTACTGATAGAACATACATTTCATTAGCTAATTCTATTAATTATAAACATAATAATTAATAACATAATGTTGAAGAAATTGATAACAATTGCTCCATAATAGGAAGCTCGCGGTTTATAATAATGGTGTTCATTCCTCAATTATATTGATCTTCTTGAAGTGGTCGGATGGACATGTATGAGTACTCCTTTTGAGACCTCATTTCTTTGGCTCAATAGATTTCTTCAATATTGCTCCATTACTTTTCCCTGAATTCCCTCAATCACTACCATTATTTTATTTTCTATACTCCTTAATCTCATTATTATGTTAAAAAAGGTGCGTCATTATAATTAATTATTAGATTTATTTATTTCTTAATGGCCACTAATATTTTATTTAATTATTACCATGGCAACACTTCATATATAAGAAAAGAAAAAAGGCTTTATTTTACATATTTCTATGACTGCATTTTAGTGTATCCTTTTAAATTTAAATTAATATTGATTAGAAAATCAAGTGAAGTTTAATTTACGATAATAAAATAATTAAAGTTGTATTATTATAAAAAAAATGATGAAATCTGAAATAAAAATGACAAATGATTATGATGACGAAGATGAAAAAGAAGAATAACATCAATTACAAAGAAGAGATAGAAAGTACAAATAGGAAAAGAAGAAGATAGTAGGCACGGAGAAGAAAATTAAAAGGATATTATTTTTAATCATGTTTATTTTTATCCTTGGTTTTCCATTAAATAACTTATATAAATCAATTCTCTCTTTAAAAAATCTACTATAAAAGTCATCTTTTTTATAATTAACTCTTTCTCACGGTCTTTTAGAATAATTTTTCCTACTATCTTTATATATAATTAAATTCTTCTCTTATAAATGTCCATGTGGTATTTTTTGTGCATCAATTATATGAAATCATCATCGTCAACAGTTTCCATGAATACATGGCAACTATGTCACCATTGACGTAGATAACACTTACAATATATAAACATTAAACATTGATGGTTTAAATATGTAGTTTATTGGAATATATTGATATTGATAACCAAAGCAGAGAGAGGAAAAATAATAAAGAGACATTCCCACAAATGTCTAATCAATCTTTAATGTACAAGTGCTTAAAGGTTACACATATGATTCTCAGTGGTTCCTATAAAGGGTAGAGCATGGTGGAATTTATGTGCCCACTTAGATTCCTCTCTCGAATAGTTGGCATATGAACCCCTTTGAATAATGCTAATAAGAAACTACTATGGTTTCTTAACCTCAAATTAAAAAGAGAGTGTGAATCTGCATAATTATATTGATTGTTATTCTGATCTATTGGATTTCTTGAAGACTAAGTAACTACTCCATTGTTATTATTATCTGTTCCAATATTGGGTTTTCTAATTTCTTAGGGTGACCTTGTGTTAGGATGGTGTTAGAGTTAGTTAGTTAGTTAATTAATTAATTAATTAATGCAGTTTTACAGCTACAACACCAAAGGGCAGCTTGGGGCAGCTGAGTTAGTTACAAGCTGCCCAAATTTGTTATTAGTCCCAAGTTAGTTTTAACCAAACTCATAACCAAGTGTAAACTAATTCTTCTTATTCTCATTTCAGATCAATACAACACCATTCTTCACTCATACTTCTCTTTCTCTGTTTTCTCTATCTTTTCCTCTAGATAAAAATGGTAAGTTAAATAAAATTAGTATTTTTTTCCTTTTGTTTTTTTCACCTTTTATCTTTCTTTTGCTCTTGATAAGAATGGTAAGTTAAGCAAAATTAGGGTGTGTTTGGTTTACGTTTTTGTTTTCTGTTTTTATTTTTAATGTTTTTTGTTTTCTGAATTTTGTGAAGAAAAAAGTGAAAATAGCAGAAAACATGGTTTTATTGTTTTCACTGTTTTCACTTTTTACTTTTCACAAAATCCAGAAAACAGAGAACACTGGAAATGAAAATAGAAAACGAAAACGCAAACCAAACACACCTTAGTGTTTTTCCCTTTTTGTTTCCGCCAAATGCCATGCATCTAAGAGGATTAAAGATTAATACTTCGCAGATAAATTTTACTTAGAGATTTTTTGTTCGTCAATAAGTTTTTTTTGCATGTACAAAAAAGACAAATTTTTAAGTGCGTGGATAAATGAATTAATCACTTAAATAAGTCAAACTAATTTGTAAGTAGTAGAACTAATTACTCCCTTCATTTTATATTAATTGTCCAATTTCACATTTTTTCTTGTTTTAAATTAGTTATCTATTTTATAATTTCAAGGTGTATTTAATTAAAATTTTCTTATTATACCCTTTCATAATTCTAATAATTAGCTAAATAATCTTTAATGCATCTTCATTCTAATCAATCAAATTTAGATTTAGTTCATTAATAATAAAAATATTGTAGTAATTTTAATTTCATTTGTTAGATTTTTAAGATAATTTAATGATTACTTTAATTAGTATGTTAGAGTAAAATTGGGAAATGGATGGAGTAGTTAGCTATAAATATTGGCCATGAGTTTGCTGTTTTAGATTTATTTATCTTATCCGTTCTTATGATTAGCTTTTAGTTAAGTCTTATCATCCTCTTATATTAATTTAAATAAATAAATAAATAATATTGAGGTATATATTTAATGACTTTCTTTATTTTTCTATACCAAAATTATAACTTCTGCTTTCTTTCTTAGAAAGAAACCTTTTTTTTCCACTACTGAGCTTTTAAATATACTTTCAATAAGTAGGTATAATATAATACTTATGCTGAAGTGAACAATTATTATTATTATTATTATTATTATTATTATTATTATAGTAAGACACTTTTGTGTATATATAAGCTTAAATATCAGAAAGAGAAGTTAAATGGTATATTAAGAATTAAGATAGTAACATATACTTATTATTATCCTGATCTTTCACAATCATGATATTATACTTATACCTGCTTTATTTATTTATTTATATTTATTTAAAGAACATAATAATATAAGAATACCATTATGGTATTATTCTGGAAACTCTAGGAGAATTTTTTAAAAAAATTCATAATCATATATTAAATATATAGCACCGGTACCATATATATATGATTGGACTATTCTTCACAACAAGACATTCCTTCATTTCTTGATCAATGAATTTAGGTCTATATTCTCTACAATGGGGATGATTTCATCTCCAGAGAGAAAAAGTATTTATAAGTTATTGAAACAGTGTAATGGGGCCGGGATCATAATTAGGTATAATATAATTAAGAAATCATTGGGGAATTTGATTTGTTTGGCAAAGTGATGCCAAATGGGGGACGTACGTTCCTAAAGGTAATTCACAAAATTAATTAGTTAATAATTAATTAATTAATTAATCATAAAGGAGCGAGCCGACTTCTCATCAAATATGTTAATGCAAAGGAGCGATATCTTATTCAAATAATAATTAATAATAATTATTTAAAGGAGAGAACGAAGGCTATGGTATAGTAGGTATAGCACATTAATAAGTACGCGTAAAGGCTAGGGATGCTTGTCTCACTTTCATTGTTCTATGTTCCACCCTAACGTATCATGTGGGACATATGCTAGGCTTAGCAATTAGTAGCAAATAATATTATTATGAATAATTATAAGAAATTAATTTTTAATTAGTTAATACTAGTCATTGTTAGAGTAGTATACTAGTAATCTTGTATAATCATGGATTATACAAGATTACTAGTAATAATAACAGTCATCGTTTTTAATATTGATAATTTAATATTTATAATTTAGAATTTAAAATAAAATTATATAATTTTAAAAAAGTAATTGATATTAATTGCAAAAGTTGGTTTTCTAGTTGAACTCTTTTATCATATAAGAAAAAATAAGAAAATTTTAAACAATTTATTAATGAGAAAGTCTTGGGAGTCAATGTTAGGAAGATAATAAGGAGCTAATATAATTTTTTCTTCTTTTTCTCTTTTCTTTTACTACCCACTATTTCCGTAATTATACTTATTAACTCTCTATTGGTCCTCTAACGTTGATTTCTAGTATTACTCTTTGTTAATATATATGTTTGTCACAAACCACTTATCCAAACTCAAGAATAAGAAAGAGGAAATAATGATTTTTTGGGAAATACAATTGAGGATTTTCTTTTGTACTTTAGTGTTTCTTTAGAATTTTTTTGTGTCTTAATATGATTTTTTCTTGTGCTTTATTAAAATTTCACATATTTATTTGGAGTACATAATAATTAGTGATTTGCGATTATTTAAATAAATATCTCTAAGAAGAAAATATTAAAGAAGAAGTGAATGTTTATTTGAATAGACTTATTGGAAGACTCTTTGCTGATAAATATGTTTGATCTCGAACAATGAAGATTAATTTTAAGATAATTTGGAGTTGACATAATAGCTTTTGTGCAATGATTCTCTCAATTTATTGAGGTGGAGAGCGTACAGCCATCAATTGGTACCCAAGAAGTCACAAAGTATTTGCAGGAATTTTTAGGTTTGGAAATATTCCTGACATTCCATAAACTGAAAGAGATCTGTATATCCTGTTCTTCTAAAAATGATCTTTTTTATGAAACTAGCAGTCGATCTCGAATGGTGAAATAATATAAATTGAATTACTGAAAAAGATCTTATATGTATTCATTTTTCCAATGAAGTGAAATGACGTACAACTCTATATCTTTGATGATTAAAAAGAATGTGTAAAATATAAAATGTTAACAAAATTTAAAAGATAAAAATGATTTACCTAACAAAGTTATTTTTTAAAAGATAATATAGATAATGAATATTTTTTAACCAATAAAAATAGAATATCTGTAATTACTGTTTATAGAACATTTACAATAAAAACCACACTAGAACATTTATAACTTCTTTATTAAGTTTTTAATCACCTAAAATGAATTTTATTATGTGTACTAGTGAAGATTTTGTTGGATTAATTTGCAGTACTTAAAAGAGCAAAATAATTATCCATTTCAAGACTTTAATAATCCAATAAATGTTTTTTTAAATAATACAGATGAAGTATAGTTTCTATTTGGCAGTTTTTTAATATATCTGTTCATATATACATCCACAACCACTCCTAATAAAATGTCCTTATAGAATAAATGGAGCATTCGTAACTAATGCATTTATTTTTTGAAGCCTAATTGTTTATTGGTTATGCTAATTTCAAATTTGTTGGTTATCTAGTATGACTGTATTTTAAATTGATTTATTAACTCAAAATAATAATATTGATATTTTAAAAATCAAATCAAGGTTTTATCTACTATTCGATCAAGAGCTTCTTTTAAGATAATTTAAAGCGTGATTGTATTGTGTGGAAATTTTTTTTGTTTTAAATTTGTTTTATGTCTAATTATTTATTTTTAAAGTTTATATGGATAAAAAATAGATAAATAATTTACATGTCGGACGATATTGACAGTAATATCTCATTATATCTGACACATACACTTATTTATCTTTTCTACAACACTCGATGAGTTGAAGCATATTGCCTTTTTATCATTTGTGTGGCATGCATTATAATATGAAGTTGGGTCACTGAGTTTAGATACCTATGTATGTGCGCGTGTATGCCTTCCAGTTCAAAATTGATTCATTCAGGTGTGTGAATAACAGAGTGGAACTGATTCTGTTGTTGTTGTTATTTATAAATAAATCACACATACATTCATTATTTATTAATGTACTTTTTAACACTACAATCTTAACCTTTAACCTAAAGTCATAGCTTTTTGCAGTTTTGTAGTTGACTGAACCAAATGCTTTAATTATTTCAGCTCATAGCTACAAAAGGCAGCTAGCTTCGTTATAATAAATCAATGGTCACCAATATATATTATATTCACCACTTACATAAATTTTGTTGTTTTTGTTAAATTTTATATGCTATTACTATCCGAGGAAAGAAAAAATGGAGTACATACATAACAAAGAATAATACATTACCTACTGTAAAAAAAATAATACTTGTTTTTTTTTTCTTCCAATTTATTGTGGCAATTTAAAATTGTCGTTAAACAATCGTTGCGATTTACTGACTACTATTCTTAACAATACCATTGAAGGGATTTGTGGCAGTTTAACCCGTATAATTTTATGGTCTTGATGATATTCTTGTTATGTGATAATAGTGAGTGCAAGATTTAATACAAATTATTGCTAAATATAATTCTAACTCTTGAAAAATCCTAAAGAAATAAAATTCTCCTATTAGCAATCGCTAATTCTATATAGCTATAGTGTTGGGTAAATATAAGTGTCAATTTGATTGAGATTATATCCTAATAACTAGGATCAAGTGATTATTATATTGTTAGATATAATTATTTTTATGTTTTTTCTTAAAATTTTAAAATAAGTAATAATTTAATGGTATGAAATCAGAACTTTCATAATGAAAAAGGATTAGTGTTCGATTTTTGTTTAATTAAAAGAATAGAAAATTACTTATTCAACAAATTCATCTTTTAAATATAAGTTCAAAAGAGACTCTTTCATAAAATGTGCATTATATTTATTTATGTATTTTTATATATTGATTTAAAATTTTGAAATAAGTAATTTTATGATAAAATAATGAAAGTCAACAAGTTTTTAGGTGTACACAAGGGGTTTCGAACCTGAGGCAATAGCACCAACCGAATTAGTTTGTATTAAAACCATTTATAGTTTAGTTTTAACAAATTGAAAATTTTACTGGGAAAATTAAAATTCATAATTTACTTCAAAGTAAGTGATAATGTAAAAATAATTTAAGATAAAAGTTTAAGAGCCATTAATTTTAATATATATTTACTAACACCTTATTTTATCCGGTAGTCCAACATATTTTTAATCAATAAATATTGATAGTTAATTGTTGGCAAAATAAACAAATAAATTTATTGGGAACATAACACTCCTCCTAAATTAATTACTAATAAAATCTTTATATAGTAAAAACTCACACAAAATTGATCATTTAAAATTATTAGATAACAATTTAGTAAAATATATAAAAAGTAAACAATTTTATATGAAGTTATTTTGCGTGAATATATATCCATCTGCCTTGTGATATATATAGTTGGTTGGAATGCATGATGATTTGCATGCAAAACTTTGGAGAAGATGCTAAAGGAATATGCATAGCATATGTAGTATAAATGGTAAAATGAAGATGGCATGATGGTGTCTCACAAAGGAATGATTCTTATTGGGTGAGTACCGGAAGAGATGAAATAAAAGGACTATTATTCTCTATAAATAAGCAATGTTGATCAAAAGATCATAAAGAGTAAAGACCCATGCTTGCTCATACCTAGAAGGCTGTGAATAACACTACTACTACTACTATAACTACTTTGTCTTTGTCAGAACCAAACGTGATCGATCTATATATCATGGCCACCAACAATGGCCGAAAATCTCTCTCGTCTCATTATTATATAGCATTTGCAGAAGTAGTAGTAATTACTTATAGGAATATCCATCATACATTCTCTCTAAGCTAAGCTCACTACAACTACATACAAGTTGACCATGAAACAATAATATGCATAGCCTTGTGTTGTCTGACAAGACAAAAAAAAAAAACATGAATCTAATCTTTGAGGGACCAGATTTTGGATACTAATAATGCCAATGTGGCCCTTATTGGGGCTGTGTTTTACTTTCTTTTACAAATGATCTATATATGTGTCATGTGTGGACCAATCAATAATAATACTACATCATCTAACATTTTAAGTATGCATTACTACCACCTAAGCAAATGTTCAATAATGGTTTTTTATAGACAATATTCAAATAAAGTTATTTTAATTAAAATGAAATTTAAATAAAACAATTTTATGCTATTTAATTTGGGTGGATTTTTTTTTATTATCTCTCAAATGCTACAATATAGATGTATGTAGATTCATTCAAATGTTATACATGAAATTATTATTTATAAGAAAAGGTTGAGAAACCGCTGAAGGTTTTTTTTTTTTTTAATAAAAAAATAAATTAAAGAAATAAGATTGAAAAGCTACTTAAACAAAATATTTATGGAAAGCATTTATATATTGTTGTATTATAGGACAAGTACCTTGTCAGAGACCTATATAACAACTACCGCCTATATATGCATATTAAAGAGTACTATATATAATTATTAGGTTAAAGTTCCATCCGCATATAACACCATTCTTTTCCCCAAAGGTAAGTGAATATTTCATTAATAGGAAAAATTATTAACACCATCCTTTGCTAATATAAAAAATAATTTATCTTAAGTTCTTCCAAATATCTTAAGAAATTATTGGACTTATTTAGATTGAAATTTCTATGATGTCAATGAAAGTCCAAAATATTAAGTCTAGTTAATAATATATATATATATATATATATATATATATATATATATATATG